>JANRGW010023352.1:0-17953 GCA_024733675.1 Psilopsiagon aymara
AAACTTGCTGAGGGTGCACTCAATCCCACTGTCCATGTCACCAACAAAGATGTTAAACAAGACCGGTCCCAACACCGGTCCCTGATGGACACCACTCATTACTGGTCTCCAGCTGGACATTGAGCCATTGACCACAACTCTTTGTGTGCTGTCATCCAGCCGGTTCTGTATCCACCAAGTGGTCCACCTATCAAATTGATGTCTCTCCTATTTAGAGACAAGGATGTCATGTGAGACAGTGTCGCACTCTTTGCACAAGTCCAGGTAGATGACATCAACTCCTCTACCCCTGTCCATCAGTTCCATAACCCCATCTAGAAGGCCACCAAATTGGTCAGGCAGGATTTCCCCTTAGTGAAGCCATGCTGGCTTGCACCAACCACCTTGTTGTTTTTCATCTGCCTTAGCATGCCTTCCAGGAGAATCCACTCCAAGATTTTGCCAGGCACAGAGACGAGGCTGACTGGTCTGTATTTCTTTGGTCATCCATTTTCCTCTTCTTAAAAATGGGGGTTATATATCCCTTTTTCCAGTCGTCGGGAGCTTCACCTGACTGCCATGATTTTTCAAATATGATGGACAGTGGCTTAGCAACTTCATTTGCCAGCACCTTCAGGACCCGTGGATGGATTTCATCAGGTCCTATGTACTTGTGCACATTCAGGTTCTTAAGATGATCTCGAACCAGATCCTCTCCTACAGTGGGCCCAAGGTTTTCATTTTCACAGTTGCTGTGTATGCCTTCCAAGTCTTGGGTGGTGTGGTCAGAGCATTTGCCAGTGCAAACATTTGCCAAGGCAAAGAAGTCATTAAGAACCTCAGTCTTCTCCAAATCCAGGGTAGCCAGTTCTTCTGATAGCTTTCAGAAGGGGCAATGTTCCCTACTGCAACAGTTTTCAGGACATCTGAGATGTCAAGGTGTGCCAGTCCTCTTAATGGGCTAAAATGCTTCCTGGAACAGATGCAGCATGGTGGTTCCCAAGATCAGCAGCAGTCACCAGCATGGCCCCCATCTCACTGCTGTGGGGTTGAGCTCTCCAAGACACACCTCACCCTTTCCAAAGATAAAGAGCAGTTGGTTAAAACACACAGTTTGCCAAAGAGATGTCAATACAGAAGATAGATTTTGTGTGGATAACTTTACCATTTACAGAAAAAGGGGAGGTGAGGTCCAAGTGCAAACCTATCACTGATTGCCAAAGCCTCAGACTATCTCAATCCGTCCAGAGCCTAAAGAGCTTGGAACAAAACCAAAACTCTTTAAACTTCTTGACAGTACTAAATCCTCCACTAATCAAAATTACTTACATGTGCAATCTCCATCCTCACCAGTACTGCAGTGACCACTGGCAAGTTATTCAATCATGAATCTACTTCCCAAGCTTTTGTAGATCTGTGTTCCTGAAAACACCTTCCCTTGCTATGTGAAATTTTTACTTTCTAATATTCCACTGGGATTGAAAAACCTGTGGTGAAATTAAAGCTAAAATACCAACAACATGCAAATGTAACAATTGTTACAGTGACCTCCTTGACTGATCTACCTGCTGTCATTAGTTTCCTTGAGGGTATGTGAAGGTTTCTGCCATCCAGTCTTAACACTAATCCAGGCCTCTCCAAAAGCACTCTGTGCTTTGGCTTTGCTTTGTCCCACAGCCTCTTAAGGTACTGTGAGGCCAGTCTATTTCCCCTGACACTCAGCTGCTATCTGGGATTCTATCTGTGACCGTAATAAATAATGCCTGCTTCTTAATGCTACATTGGTATTAAGGAGTTTTTCTCCCAACTTTTGGTGACAAACTGACCACCCTGGGTTTGTGCTAATCTTTCCTGGGGGAGGCACTCAGGAGAACAGATGGCTTTCTCAAAGGATCCTTGTCCTTTCTGCAGGATTTCTAACTTTAAACTACAGATGAAAAAAAGCAAAGCAAATGTGACCCTTGCAATTGAGATCCTTTAGTCGTACAAGCAACCCTATTAAAGTTGAACAGGAATATACATCACCATAATTAAAGTGGGCATGAGCTGGCTTTGAATTGCAGGAATTCTGGGTGACCACATTTCACTTTCCTTGTCACTGACTAAGATAGAATTTCCTCCTTCTCATCAAATGGCAACTCCTTTATTTATGGATTACATCTATGCCTTGGAAAGAGGTAGAGTTACTGATAAAGTTTTCCCGACAAAACCATGCTACATTTTCTTTCAGCTTCACAGATGCCAGCAGTTGATCACATCTGTTTTTCAGCAGACATCACTGCACTCAATTAGACAGATCACATAATGTTTTAGAGGGCTTGGGGTCATTTAGTCAGCCAAAAGTTTAGGGATTTGTAAAAGAACAAGCCAAAAATAGCTATGTGCTATTTTTCATGATAATCATAGTAAAATATTCTCTTAAAACCGGTTACACAGACGTAATCCTTAGCATTAAATATATATATATATGTAAAAACCCAAGAGTTTCAGGGGTTTAACTATTATTGTCTTAAAAACTGCAATGACTAATGAGTGGCAGTCCTGCCCATGGCAGGGTTGGAACTAGATGATCTTAAGGTCCTTTCCAACCCAAACTATTCTGTCATTCTGTGGTTCTATATCCATTGAACTGATAGGAAAGATTGGGGTGTTCGCTGCCACAAAATATTTCAAAGACAAAAAATAATTGAACTCTGTTTTCCTTGAAAGAAACCCTTAGTAAATAGCATCCACTACTCAAAAGGATGGAAAGGTTATCAAAATGTGGCTCTTAATTTTTTTAAGTCTTTCAAATTTTCACCTTTGGCTTGATACAACAAATATATTGCACTAGAAAAATCTTCAAATTATGAATGACATCAAGGAAAACAGAATTCCTAGAGAAATATCAAATAAGTCATCAGTTCTTAGTTCCAAGTCTGAAAATGTCTTTAAAGTATTGCTTTCAGTTCATTTCTTGTTTTTTCCACTAATGCTTGTATTTATGATGTCCTCCTGGTACTCTGTAAATAACTTCACAGGATCTGACAATTGAAACCAGAGGGCCTCAAATCTATATGTACAGACTGGTTAGCTGAGTTGATCTTTGAAAAGGCTTTTGAACCACAAGACAAAATAGTCTCTCTTCTTGCTTAATTGCTGCTTAGGTAAGCAAGCAGGACTATATGAAAAATTGCATCTTCCTCTTCATGGAAAAAAATGGCAAACCTTGTAATTCTCTGGCTAATAATAAATTTTAAAAAAGAGTCAGACAATATTCAGTTCTATTGCATGTCTCTCAGAGAAACATTGAACACTAAGAACTTTTTTCTTCTCCATGTTACATTAGTAACATTAGAGACATTCAACTTTACAGACTCATAGAATCCTAGAATGGTTTGTGTTGGAAAGGACCTTAAAGATCACCCAGTTCCAACCCCCTGCCACAGGCAGGGACACCTTCCACTAGACCAGGTTGCTCCAAACCCTGTCCAAGCTGGTCTGCACATGTTTTTAAAAAGCTAGCATCCTCTCCTGGACTTAAAAACCTTCTGGACTTTAAAACTTCCCTCATGGTAAAGATTCATACCCTATAAGCATTTCACAAAGAGTGAGAACCCTTGAACTGACTCTTCCACAGGGCATTATCTAACAAAAGCAGATTCTGTCACAGAATGCTGACATTCTTGGACAGACAATGACTGGAGTGGATCATGGTCTAGTGTGAGTTGTCCCTGTCTGTGCAGGGGGTTGGAACTTGATGATCTTAAGGTCCTTTCCAACCCCAACCAGTCTGTGATTCTGTGATTCTATGATCATCCAGATACATTTTGACTGAAGTACTGTGATGGAGCTTCCCTCTTGTAGGAGCTGAACCCTCACTCTGGGACTACCAACCCAATGGCCTAACAAACACGTTATGCTAGCAGTGCGCTGCAGTGCAGCTTTCCTTTGACCTTCCACTGATGGTTTTGAAACAGAGCTGTTAAACCCTTCAGGACGAAGGTAGCTCTGTGAGACCTCATTATACGTTGAACATAAATAGGTATATTGTAGTCTTGCATGCAGTCTATTTTACTTGTGCAAGTATGTTTTTTGTTAAACACATAAAACACAGAGTGGGATTTAATGGTTGATCAGATCCTGTTAAAGCAAATTGCATGTTTAAATATAAAGGATGAAAGGATCCCTATTATTCTACAAATTTCTAGCAGCACTGCACCTTAAAAGGAATTTTATAGCAAATTTGTAGCTTTGCAACCAGCTTATGAACCAGGGCATAAAAAGGACACATGTTCCAAGAACAAATGGATTCCATATTTCAGAAATAATAAGTTCTTGCTTGAACCCAGCTCTCATCAATACAGAGAAAGGATTTTGCATCCATGGGAAAAAGGACTTTGCTGTCTTCAGCAGAACCTTATTTCTTTAAGGTTGCTAACCTGGCCTATGTTGAGCTAATTTGAAAGCCCCTGCTGTATACCTGAAAGCCCCAATGCCCTTCTTGACTGACACTTTCATTGCAATCCACACAAATATTCAAGCATCAAGAACTATGCAAGTGGACACACTGACCCTTTTGATCAGGCTCATCAGAGGTGAAAAGACTGAAGTATCCTATCAGCCAAGTCTAGCAATAAGGTTTACAAAAGAAGTACCAGGCATCTGCAGGTGATGGTGCCTTTCAGTACATGAACATTTTCTTTATGCAAGTGAATCTGCACATAGCTAGGGAGAAAATTTTCATTTAGTCTTAGCATCTTGCTATGAAAAGAAGGTTGTAGGATTCGAAGGTGCAAAACATATCTACGTCTCATATCCTTCAACTACAGTAACACTTGAGCCTCTATCCTGTGCATTGATATGGATGTTTGCAAATGTGTGGAAATGTTGTTGTACATTTTACATTGACCTGCGTTTAAGCCAGTGGACTAAAGCAATATTATGCACACTGCAGCCTATGGCTATGAGGAATGCAGATGCCACTTAACCAGAAATAAAATCTTATTGTGAGAACAGAACTGGAAGTTAGGGTGCTTGCTGCTTTTCCTCTTCCTTCCTGCCATGTGAAAGATCTCATCTGGGGTAACACGGGGAAATTACTTGAGCAAATCTTCAGCTTTCCTCAGTTTTCTTTAAATAATGTCCTCAGCTTTCTGTCTTGTGATTTACATAATGAGAAGACTGTGTTGTGTTATTACATCAGTTTCATTTCTTTGGGGAAAAAGTTTCCAGATGTATTTGACTAAGTCATTAGTGAAAACATCCCATTTTTGTAATGTCATTCACTAGAATGACTGTAAAGACACACTGTTTATTCTGGCTACAGGCTTAGGAGCGGACATACACTGCCACTTGATCTAAGCAGCTGCCTCCTTGTTACTCCCTCCAACTTCATTGTCAAGAGAAGCACAAACCCCTAATGGATCCACAACATGAGCACCAATTCAGAAAACCTGGCAGATGACTCCTCTGATAAAAATCACCATTGTAAAGCTATGCAAGGAGAAGAGGAAGAAGAAGGTTTAGCCTTCTTTAGAGAAATTACTTCCTTTGTCAGGGTACTTTTCTTCAGTCATATGGGAATGAAATTATAAAAAAGTACAGAGTGCTGGATCCTGACACTTTAGCTCCAGTGGGACAGTAGGTCTATTTGAAGTCCTGGTGATGCTTGTAGAGTAAGGAACTACTCAAGGTGAGAAAGACTACAAAAGCCCTTCCTGACTGAGTCAAAAGTGTCAGTGAAGTGTAACAATGATCAATGTATGATCCCGACTAGCTTTAGATATAAAAGCATTATTAATTTCACTACTGTATCAGCTGTTTGAGCCGACTCAGAACAAAACCTTGATTACACTCAATTATTCCCCACAACCATATCCAGCAGGAGGAAGCTTTTTTTAAGGGCAAATAAAGCATCATTGCTTATTTACTGTTATTATTTACCTTATCCCGATCATCAGAAGCAGAAAAAGTTAACTAAAATATGTAGTTTGACATTGTTAGCAAATTGTTCCAGATGGCACGATAACACAGGTGACAAAACTGTGTAAACAAGTTGTCTGAAACCCTTGAGCTGCCACAAAGCTGTTGTAAAGTAGAATATACACAATTAGGTAGATGAACAGCTTATAAAAGAGAATAACCTAAATATCTTATTTAGGAATTAACGTCTTAAGAATGGGTGAGTAATTCTTGTAGATGCCAGCATGTTTTTGTATTACATTTGTGCCACAGCCTCTATTTACTTTCTAAATGCAATCAGAAGATTGTGTTTTCTTTGAAAAAGTTACAAATTGGGCATTGACTGTCACATACACATACAATAAATGCTGTATTTTTTATTTAGAAACTCAGAAAAGATACCTAGCATGATACAAAGATACGCAACAATTACAATATATAAGTATGGAAATGGGCAAGCAAAAATACTATCATTTTAATATTCAGCATATTCTCTCCTACAGAATTTTTCCCTGTTAAGTGGTAAAAAAATTGCACTTACTGCCGTCTAATGGATTTGTCATAATTGTTGCTATGCAGGAGATGTAGTATTTGCACTTAATTGCATCATTTGAAAGCCTTAGAAGAGAGCATTCTAATGATTAAATCAATGTAAACCAGGTTTCAGAGCCAAAATAATCAGAAGTCTGACCAAAGTAAATGTTCTCAATAAACTGAGCTTGCCAAACACAAGTGCTAATTAACACCTGATTCTAATTTGGTGATTGTGAAAGTGTGGCAATGGAGCCCTACAATTTTGCAAGTGGAAATAACATTGCTTCTCTCTATTGGTAGATAGCATGAACTGCCTTTGTGGCTAAAATCCTTCCTTTCGATCCACTCTGGGGACAATCCATCAACATGGGGCAGCTACACTCAGGCTGTACAATACTTCTCTTGTCTAAGGATATTTACCATTGCTTGGTGTTTTCCCAACTGTAATGATTCTGAATGAAGTTTTATCTTCCTTGATGCTGGTCTTCATTGAAAAATTTCAAACTATTAAAGCTTAAAATCTCACATTGACAACAAATGGCAAACCCAAGGGGTCACATCCTCCTTGCTTATTTTCTCTTATGATTGTTTCACGTTTTAGCAGGAGGAAAAGTATTCTTTCAGCTGGTTTCTACACATGCACCTAAACACCCAGGACCTGCTATGCACTGCATCAACTCTTTCATTCAGCAAGACACTTATACCAAAAGCAGACATATTAACTAATTCTTGAAGTCACTGGGTGTTTGATCACTCACTTGAATAATTATGGGTTTTGCCTTGTGTTGCAAAGGAGAAACTCTTTAAGCTCTTTGTAGTGGGTGAAGGCACACAACAGACCCAGCCAAACATCCTGGCACTTGATGGTATCTTTGTTTCCACATCCACCACCAACCGAATGGCCAAGACTGACTCTGCCCACAGAAAAGGATGGAACTAAGTAAGGAGTGTTTCCAGCGTACACAGTGAGTCTCTCCTGTGGACATCTGGAACACTCCAGACTTTGGGACCATCAATCTAGTGAGGACAACTGGAATACTCCAGACCTTGGGACTATTAATCTAGTGTCATCTCCCAAAATAATCCTTTTTAAAATATTTTTAAAGTGCAAATTCAATGATACTCTCACATATCTTTGAACAAAGGCATGGTTCAATGGCACCTTTCCATGCTGAAACAAAAGTGGCACTCCACAAAATTAAGCTACTGCTACCTTAGACATAAAAGTTGCACCACTTCTCACTTAATGATATGCCTAAAATGATCTGCACTCCACCCTCATGCGCAGCACACACAATTACCAAGGCATACAGTATATAAAGCATCTTCAAAAACAAAGCTACATAATCTTAACTTCTAACTGACTGTCGTTGAATTTGGTAATAAAATCAACACCTCATTTATTTGATCTACCTAGCAGTTACATAATCATCTACTGACTTTCTTAATAGTTTACTCAGTCTGTCATTTTAAAAGAGGGGAGAAAAAAACATGAGATTTGGAAGTGCAGGGTCTGCAGAAATATTTGCAAAGACTCCTAAGTATTTTATTGCCTCTGCAGTGCAAATGTATTTGACTGTGTGTTTAAAGCAACTGCAGTTTGTTCTTATTAAGGCTGAACCTGCACTATAAATGGCATGCCCTCTTTAGAAACAATACTTCCTTTTTCTACTTGTGTTCAAAAGCGCCTAACAGGGAAACCTAACTTATCTGTTTCATCTTCAAACTGGAGCTGCCTGTCAAGCTTTGACAATCTTCAGATCCTTTTGGAAATAGGAAGCAACCCATTGTGTTCAAATTTGCTCTTAGTGACAGCTGATCCCACAGGAGCATCTAGTTAGAAATAATTGATAGCACTTGAAACAGAAAAGATTGCAAATCAGGTATGACAAGTTTGCATTCAATGTCAGTGGTAAAACTAATTGTCCAGTTAAGACATCAGCTTCAAAAGAGGAGAAAAATTGAAGGGAAAGGAAATGAGAAGTTTGTTTATTGCACATACAATTTCATTCTGACAACATTTTCCTTTTAAAAGGTATGTCTGGAAAAAACAGTATATTAAAGGGATGGGCCCAAAGCAAAACCTCTAAGCCGAATACTCCAAACTTTATGACTCAAGCCCATCTGTAGTTTGTTATAAACAAGTCATAAGGCATAAATGAAAAAATCTGGATGCAGAAGGATAGAGGCTGGATCCTGCTACTATTGAAGTTAACAGAAAATCTCTTGCTGACTACAGAGGACTTTGGGTCAGGCATTAAAATTTCAAAGTAATACTGGCAGAGCTTCAGTCAGGTGACTGTGTGTGTGCACACACTTGTGCATATATATGTACACATACACGACCCAATACTAGGAATTTTTAACCCTGAGTCTCATATCAGACTGTGCCACTGGAGGTCAAAAATAAAGATAACATGGGAGGAAGTTAATTTTGATGAGGAAATCCCTAAATGCTGTTGAAAATATGCTTGGAACAGTTAATTAGTATGTAGGGGCTTTAGAGGAAATGATATCTTGCAGCTTGACCGTCATCTTTTTGCCAGGTTTCCCTTCGATTTATCTCTTATCTGCAGGAAACTGTCTCACAGCTTCTGAATCTGCTGCTGGCTAAAAAGAGAAAAAGGACAATGACTCATTGTTGGGCAACAGCACAAGTTCTGTGGGGATTCTAAATTTCCATATTAATGCTAGTTAATGTCATACCTAATATACTTCAGCCCATCAAGGGGACATCCAGGGTGGGCTCTGAAACTAACCAAAAGTGAAAGTTCTTTCACAGAAATAACAAACAGTAAATTAAAAGAAGACCAAACACCCAAGGGAATAAACCACTGAGTAATGCAAATAGTATCTGCTGTATTTTCTATGACTAAGGCATCAAAAAGTCCTTATTAATACATGAAAGTATTGTAAATGGGCAAGTAACTGGTGACAGGATGCAGGAACTGATACCCCCCCCCCCACACACACACTAAGGTAATTGCTGAACAGAGAATATGAAGCATGTTGAGTTCTGGGTCTGATATGCAAAGGACTATTTTCTTGCACCATCAAACAATGAAGGGTTCCTTACTCTGCAGCTTTTAGAGAGCTTTCCTTGATGTACGCATTGAGATGATGTATGGATGAGAGCTACCAAGATCTGCTTTAGCTGCACGTGGTGGGAGAGGTTGCTGTATCTGGCAACCACAGATGGGAGCTGGGCCTGAGAAAGCACACTGGTGGAACATTTGAGTGTCCCAGCCCCTGAGCTGGAAGTTAAGCCTGTTTGTAAATGCTGAGTTTAAGGAAGTGCTGTGGGAGGGATGAGATGCATCAGTCAGTCACTGCGCCAGTGTTAATGCGTACATCACGGAAAGGATTAAGAAAGGATGGGGACATGTTGCTTTCGTTCTCTCTCCCACAATGATTGCTCCAGTGCTCTGAGGTGTGGCTTGATTAGGGTAAGAACTGAAAATTCAGTGGCTTCTCCAAAAATGACACAAAAGGAAAGAATGACATAAAAACACGATCTAACTGTGTAAATATGTTTTCCAGTTTCACAGACCAAATCCCAAACATGTCACGCGTCTTGAATTTTTTATTCCCCCAGCTCTCTTTCCCCAGTGCTGAGCTTACATTTGAAATAAGAGTACACAATCAGTATGTTAATAATCAAGGAGTCTGCTTGCTGCATTATACAGACATCAGAGGAATTTCTTCCACTGTCTGATGAATATTATAAACAGGCCCGTTTGTATTAACAGAGCCTTATATAGAAAATCCAAATGTGACAAACCCAACAGGTTTAAGTGGTTACATTCCAGCTCCAAATGTCCAGAGTATCAAAGATCACTAGAAACATTCATCCAGGCTGCATGTCAGGAAAACAGGGAGTTGGACTAGACACTTGGTGTTCAAGCAGATGACTATGACAATGTTTTTTAACTGCCAAAGCGACACTACAAATGCAATCTAGTATTGTAGCTGGAGAGCCAGAAACATTGTATCAGTTACCAAGAGGGAAAGTGTTTGTTCTTGAGAGTGACGCTTCAGGAAGGGTTTACATCTGAGTCATCATCTATGACAGCATGTGTGTGCATCAGTAAGCAGAGCTTCTGCAAAACATTTCAGGGAAGTCTTTAGATCTGCAGATCACCGTGGACCTGATTCGCTACCCTGAAAAGTCAAAGGAAAGGTCCTCTTTCTGTAAGCTGAGGACTGATCCATAGATGGTAATTCCTGAACTTAGCAATGGTATTACAAATCCTAAGCAAATGGCGAAACTGACTGAATTATGATCCGAAACCTAACATTTCAGGTACAGCAACTTCCCCATCCTGCCTACAGTACATAATATACAAAAGCAACAAGAGATGGGAGGAATAGCAGGAAAGGAAAGATGAGAACCATAAAAATGCTCCTGAGACTAGTGGGGTTTTATTGTTTATCCTGTGATGGTTTCTGTGGGCTGCTCCTGCATCAGCTCTGAGATTGGTAGTTTTCCCACTTTTTTCTGATCCCTTTTCCTTCTTCACCATCTCAGCCTCTTGGGAATCCTCCTGGAGAACATACATGCAGGCTGAAGTGGGAGTGGGACTGCCTCCTCGCTGTAAATCATCATCATCAAGCGCTTATGTGTGGAGGTAGCGAGGCTGAAATCCTGAAGCACGGTGGACTCTCGACTAACGTGAGTGCCTTTTAGGAGAGAAGGCTGCATGTCTCCCAGTTTCATGTTTGATAACTGGATGGAAATGCAGGGCATGTTCAGACTATTTTGAGCTGACTATGAAGGATTCTCTGTGTCTTCTCTGTGATGACCACGGCTTGTGCACCTTGGGAGTAAGGAGGACTGGATCAGAGATGCTGGGAGAAGGAGTTTCATTCATCCAAGCTGGCTGATGCTTATTTGCTGTTTATTTTCAATCAAGTCACTTGGGTTTCCAAAGTGGGCCTGGAAACTGGGAAGGAACAGTCTTACTCATGAGATTTCCTGTTGGTACTGCATCCAGTAGCACCGGAAATAACACAAGAATAGCTTTTCTTGTGGTATTTTATTACTTCTGCTTCTGCTCCTGGCTGGAACTGGGAAGTACAAGGGTGCACAGAAATGAAATATAGTGGTCAGAGGAGAGTCTGCCAAACACTTGGAAATTAAAACAACAAGAAAGGACATTCTTGTTGCCTCAGTTCTTATTTTCTTCAGACATATTTACGTGATGCTGCTTTTGAAAGTAATTCATTCAAGGCTGGCATCAGTACACATTCAAACATAACTCTCTGCAGTTTAGCTGTGAGCACTGCTGGTAAGTTCCTATAGAAAAGTGACTTCTGTTTCCTAAAATGTTTAACTGACATAATCCATCATCAGAAGAACCAAAAAACAAAACCATTCCTGCTACATCTCCTAATTGCACTGCCTTTATTTAATCTTACAGCAGTACCATTAGTCATATTACACAATACTCAAACCTGCACCTATACTTTCCTTGCTCAAAAGAGCAACTACTTGAATTTATTTCCTTGCTCAAAATTGTTTGACAAATGCTTTGTGCAGACAAAATCTGTCTACCAATTGTTTGTAAACACATACACATTGCAAATAAATTTCTGGCTCTCTCAGACAGTGGTTCTTGGTGGCAGGAACAACTAAGCCGCTGCTAGCAATGCAGCTGCTAGCAATTCATCCCCCAGCCATGTTTGCCCTGAAGGCACAGTAAGGCAGCTCAGGGGCTTGATCCAGATGGAAAGGGAATGTCCAGGCAGGAGTGGACACTTAGGAGCAGTTAGAAGAAGAGGAAAGCAAACAACCGCTCAGGCCAGAAAAAGCTGTTTGGCAATTTACACCCTTGGCAGTGCAATCAAAAGTACCTTAAAGCACATGGGACTGCTTCCATTTCCTGTTTGGTTGATGTAACCTTCGTAAGTTACTCCCATTTCTTCCTGAAGTGAATTCTCCTTCACTGCAAACCTAATTTTGTTCCATTATTAAATAAGTGTTGGCTGCTAATCGACACTTTGCCTTCCTGAACATGCCCCATTTGCAAGAAAACCAAATTTAAAGGGGAATGAACACAGATGAAGAGAAATTCAGCTTCAAAGCCGGGACAAGTTTCCCTTGTTATCTGACTGGCATCCTAAAATTTTGCTCAGTTTGGGTTAAAAATGTGAAGTTTTGCTACAGATATACCAACGTCAGAAGGAATAATCCCAAGTGCTTTCAATCCTTTTTTTTTTTTTTTTGGCCAGGAATGTAGGATATTTGCCTCACTCATGAATAATTGAAGTTGAGGGGTCTATTCCATAAAGATAAAGGTAAAACAGATTGGGTCTGGTTTTCTTCTTCTGGTGTTTTGGAAAGCTAAAGGCACATACTGATAGAAGAAAAGAACTGTAATAGTTGGTTCCATATGTTCTCTAATATAATGGGACCAAGTTCTGCATTGACAACCTGTACAAGCATGATAGAAAACATTACTTTTATAGCTACAAAATCTGCTTCATTCCTCACTCCCTCACAACTGCACAGATATTGTGAAGCATGGTTCACAGTTCAAAGTAATTATTGTTGTAAAATACCTTGGTTATCCTCAAAGACTTTGTTGTTGTGCTCTTCAGATGGAGTGGCTCCACTCCCAGATGTCTGCTCTTGTGCTTTGTCCAGCACAGATTTCTCTTCCTACTTTGTGACAAGGAAGAAGATAGTTTGGAGTTCACTTCACAGGTTTTCCTTCCTACCTCCCTAGGCCATATGGTACTGCACAGGCAATTAGGTTGCCAGCCTGCT
The DNA here is from genome assembly GCA_024733675.1 of Psilopsiagon aymara. Classification (NCBI taxonomy): domain Eukaryota; kingdom Metazoa; phylum Chordata; class Aves; order Psittaciformes; family Psittacidae; genus Psilopsiagon; species Psilopsiagon aymara. Next base: position 13,226 of record JANRGW010023352.1, read on the forward strand.
CCTCTCTTGGTTCTATCTGCAAGTTGATCCTGACACAGTATCCCACAGTTCTGCTATCAATCTCAGCCAGGGAGACACATCAAATCTAATTAACTACTGGGAGGGGGAAAATAAGAGGCAAGTTCAGGTAGATCTTAGAATTGCAGAAAGATGAACAGATAAACTGTTAGAAGCCAGGCAGGAATAAAAGTTCTGACAAAAACTTTAGGTTCTCTGACTTCTTACTTTGGGATGCAACAACACAAATGAGACATGGAGCTACTGGAGCAAGTCCAAAGGAGGCCACAGAGATACTGTGAGAGCTGGAGCAACTCTGCTCTGGAGACAGGCTGAGAGCTGGGCTTGTTCAGCCTGGAGAAGAAAAGGCTCAGGGCAGAGCTTAGAGCAGCTTCCAGCGCCTAAAGGGGCTACAAGAAACCTGAAGAGGGGCTTTGGACAAGGGCCTCCAGGGACAGAACAAGGGGGAATGGCTTTAAACTGACAAAGGGGAGATCAAGATGAGCTCTTAGGAAGAAGTTTTTCACAAAGAAAAAGAAAAAGCATCCTTTTTCACTCATATAAATAGGAGAGGTCAACTCCCTTTTGTTTCATGTACTGTACTGTTCTGAGTTGATACTGTTGGGTGATATTTGGGTCATATCTAGTGGCTACCTGTATATTTATTGCATACATATACTTCTCACTGTATTAAAAGTTGACACTGAACTATACTTCTGTGGTCAAAGAGAATTGCATGGTATGCTTTATTGTTCTTGCATAATATATATACTTGTATGAACACAGAATAAAAATCACAGGTCTTTTAGAAGTAAACTGAAAGGTATTCTTAAATAGCAATGAATGAAATCTGCTGAAGGACTTAAAGATTATTATAGACCAACACAAGCAAGTCTTCTCTATTTCAGTATACTTTCCCCCACATTATAACTTGATAGTAACAAAACATTATGGAGATGCACATTTAAACCTTCAAGATAACTCAGCAGCAACCTTCATCTAGGGCACAAGAATGACTCCCCATCATTATTCCAGAACTGTAAAGCAACTTGATGGTCTTTCCTTTACACTTTGTGCTTCTTCTTCCAGTAAGACTGTAAAGGTCTGGAAGGAGAATTTGGGGAGTTTTGACTGAAAAAGACACAAAATCTCCTTTGCCTGATATTTGTTACTGTAGAGTGAAAGTCTGAAAATCCAAAGCTGGGTTACATGCACCCAGTGCACCTTTATTTCATAACACTGCATAAAATGGAAATACTGTATGGGAATGGATGGTCCAGATCCCTTTCCATGATATTCCAAAAATGCCTGAAACAACAACTGTTTTTCATGTTGTTCCAGAAGCCTAAACTGTTAATAGTACACTCACAACATGGAAAGTTTTCAATGTGCCTTAGTAACTATTGTGGCAGGATAGTAAAAAGTTTGAACAGCTGCAGATTCCAATCTTGAGCTCTGTTTTAGACAAACTTCTTTAGACTTGCAGAATAAATGCAAAAAATCTTAAGCAAAGGCACTGAATATCATTACTAACATTATCACGCGAGCAGATTGCAAACCACTCAGCAACCTAAAACGTGTCATTCAATTACAATGTTTTTCTGTCATTTTTTCCTGTTTTCTAGAGAGCAGCAGCAACCCTGAGGGAAGGCACAGGTTGAAAAACTTGGACAGTGTAGAAGTAACACGGAACAGCTCTAAATGCATCCGCTAGTGGTACTTCACTAAAGCTTTGCTGAGAGTCTTTTTTAGCTGACTTTTCTGCAGTTAGAAATCAAAGGAGGAATTCTTCCAAGTGACAGTCCTTGTAATGGGAATGTAATTGAATTAAAAATAGGTGCCAGCTGCAAAGCTCAGCTCTGCCGACAGATTGAAAACTTTAGTGCAATGAAGATGTTGACTGAAAGGTTCAGATGCAGACAGAACTGGGAAGGTAAAGGGAAGGTGGTCTGATCGAATCATAATGCATGAGTCTGGATTCACTTACATATTTCTCTGGCATTTGGAAGTGTTTGGGTCTGAGGTTTTCTGTTGAAATTTCAGCTACCTATTATTACAATTTTAGTATCTATGTTTTAATTCTTCTCTAACCCTTCAGTGAAACACAGACTTTTGATTGACTTTTGATTAACACGGTGCTTTCTGTGTGACTTTTTAAAGTAGCACCTGTAAATTAGAGGATAAGGAAGTTGAGGGTCAGCCCATGATAAAAGTTCCCCAGTCAGTTAGAGCTGGTTGAGGTTCTGTCCCTGCTGCATGGTACAGGATTTAGGTTTGATTCCCAATAGCCTCCTAAAATTCTTTTGATATCTCTTGCATTTTATGTAAATGAAGGACCAACAATAAATACAACCCCCCTGATTTCCCAGAAGACTTTCAAAGATAAGTTAATTCATGTTTACAAATCATTTGGATTTTAGAATGGAGAAGGGAGGTGAAAAAATGGAAGAAACACTCAGCTGGGCCACAAACCAGAAGATTCCTTCAGTAAGTGTTCAGCAGACCAACATGCACTTAAATTTGAGAATGTGCTTAAACGTACCCCAGTGAACAAGGGCAGAAGTCCACAGAGTTAATGATGTGCTTTGGTGCTTTTCTAAATAGGGAAAATTAACAGGTATAACTGAAAAATGCAGGGTATACATACAGATTGAGCTAAGCACAGCAGGCAGCTAGCACCTTCTGTGCTCCTTTGTTGGTCTTCTGGGCACAGCTGCCTTCTTACTGCATCGAGTCACTTGTCAAATACTGGATCTATCCAGGGGACAATCACAGGCAGCAACATTCGGTACCTGAAAGCAGAAATTGTTTATTATGTTTGAAAGATATAAGGATACAAATTGGATATAAGTTAGATATTAGGAAGAAGTTGTTCCCTGGCAGTGTTCTAGGCCAGGTTGGGTGGGGCTTGGAGCAACCTGGTCTAGTGGAAGGTATCCCTGCTTATGGCAGGGGGTTGGAACTGGATGAGTTTTAAGGTCCCTTCCAACCCAAACCATTCTATGATTCTAAGTTTTAGAAGTCCTCAAGGATAGATGAAAAGAATGCTGAAACAAGCCATGCCATTAGTGGGCCTAAACCACAACCCTGGGTGCAGAGCAGGACTTGGGGGTTGGGAGACTTGGACTCTAGATGAACTTTGCAACTCCTGCTTAGCCCTATGAAATTGAACTGGAACACATCCGTAACCAGGAGATATTTTATCAGCACAGCAAATGGGCACAGGCTCAGCACTGTCCCATCCCTGAGAACGGAGAGAGCTCAGCCCTCTCAGAGTTACTTAAGGAGAATTCTTTTAATATGTTTGAAAGAAAGCATCTCAGAGCCTGTAACATTACCAGTGCTGTGCATCTCAGGGTCTAATACATTTTGGATCTGGTTATCAGTTGCAGGAAAATCCACATTTTATGAGCTTCAACCCTTGCACCATATTTGTAAAAGCTGAAGTGCTTATCACCAGAACAAGTGCTTCTTTCATTGCCTTTCTGGTAACATACAGTTCATTTAAAGCCTAGCAAATTAAATTGTGCTTGTCTGGGAGATGGCATGTAGACGCAATCTGCTTCAGAAGTCAGCAGGCCCCTGAGTCGGAGGAAAGCTCAGTTAATTTGTCAGAGAGCTGAAAACAGATGATTTTAATCAGCACGGAAAAATGACTTCATGGCAGCACCCGCTGCAGAAGCAGAGGTTGATCTCCAGCGCGCAGGCCAACGCGGCTCCCGGGGCCCCCCGCCCAGCCGCCGCGGGGACAGACGCGGGGAGCCGCCCCGGCTTTCATGAATGGACGCGCCACCCCATTGGCTGAGCCGCCCGCCGGCACTCGCCAATCAGTGGGCGGACCCTCTGCCGGCCCAGCACTGTCCCGGCGCTAACCCGGCAGTATTCTGGAAGTATCCTGACGGTATTCCCTGCCGTATCCCGGGCTGTCCCGAACGTCCTTCCCTGCAACTGGCCTCCAGTGGCTTCCCGCACCTCCAGCTCGGCTGCTGGGGGAGGGCCGCCGGACGTCATGAGGCGGCAGTGCCGGCTGAGTGCGCTGGGATACCGGGAACTGCTGATCACGGCTGGCCCTGACCCCGACCCCGGTCTTCTGCACCCCATAACTACGAAAACCCCGCGGGAGCCCCTCCTGGGGCTCGCTGCTGCCCGGGAGGCTGCAGCCCTCCCTCATTCCCCCTTGCTCGCCGTGGGGCTCTGGGCTCCACACTGAAATGCACCTTGTATTATATATATATCATACAATCGTAGAAGTGTTTGGGTTGGAAAGGACCTTTAAGCTCATCCAGTTCTAATCCCCTGCCATGGGCAGGTACACCTTTCACTAGACCAGGTTGCTCCAAGCTCTGTCCAGCCTGGCCTTCAGCGGTGTTAGGGATGGAGCATTCACAACTAAAATATGTTATATATAATGTAACATCTAATATATGTAACATATATTTTAGTCGTGAATGCTATATATTAGAGTATATTGATAATATTATTTCCCACCCAAAGGAGAGACAGAGATAATCTGGAAGGGGGTTATATATATTATATATACAAAAATAATATATATACACATATATATATTATGTATGTATAACACAATGCAGATTATATTATCTATATATAACACATGTTTTATATATATATATATATATATATATATGTACACATGTATAACTCCTCCCAGGCTACCTGTGTCTGTCCTTTTGGTGGGAAATCAAATCCCTGCCCATAGGTTTCAGAGCC
>JANRGW010023358.1:0-65165 GCA_024733675.1 Psilopsiagon aymara
CAACCTGTGGGAGTTGCATTCTTTCGATTCTCCTTCCCATCCCTCCAGGAGCAGAGGGAAGAAAAAGGGGGGAGTGAACAAACTGCATGGCTGATTTATGGCTTAAACCACGACAAAGTCACAGGCCTGGGTAATAGGAGTCCTGAAATTGGCTCATTCTGGTGCCTGAACAATGTTTCTTATAAACTGCTTATTTACTTAAACAACCTAGAATTCTTTTGAGAACAAAGGCCACCACAGACCAGCAGCCAATAGCACATCCTCCACCTCAAGGAAACTTTGACCATGAGAAAGCCTGAAGATAAATCAAACGGTTCACCAGTTTTGGCTGGAGGGTATAGGGGCACACAAAACCCTCAGAACTTAATATAAAAATGCAGTCCCAAAGTGTTGTTCATAGCACTTTAGCTATTAAACTCCAAACAATTCCCATCCCTGCTTGAGGAGATCTGATACCACCCTCTTCCACCATCTAACCATTTTGCCATCATATCTAACAGGACTTGGAGGAGATAGCCTTCTGGTAGGCTTGTCAACCATCTTTATGCCTCTTTGCGCACTGAAACCCATAGCCACTTTTTATTGGTATTTAACTTGCTCAGCAGTTTGGTTACTACATTTGAATGTAAGGGAAACTGATTTTAAAAGCATCTGTAAGGTGAGGAAGGCTCAGAGAGACGAGGAAGGAGGAAGACTGTCATCAACTTCCCTATGTGAAAAAGTATTTTAAGTGAGACTAGATTTTTTGATTGCTGAAAAGCAAACACTAAATTAGAACAGAGAGCCTTACCTTAAACATTATTAACACCCCCTCCCCTTTAAATTGATGTACTTTTAATATCCCAGAAAACAGCCTCTCTTCATGAAGTGTATTTTTATTTTGGCCCATGTATTTCTTTGTAGACGGTTGTTGGTCCCTTTTATCATTTTAAACATGTTGGAGAAAGTCTCAAACAACATTTTTCTCATCAAGCTGGCCACTGCATGATCCTGCAACATCTCCCATGGCATATTTAATATCTAGGACTGCTTGAATTCCTGCAGAACACTTCATAGCACCTTGTCCATGGCATTGCTGATGCTAGAGGAGTCAAAGGTTCATCTCAGCAAGACACTAATAGAAACCATTTTTACAAAAACTAAGGCTTTTCATAAATAATGAAAAAAAATCAAAGGCAATTTCATCAGTTGTCTTTTGGCTCATATTTCCCATAGCAGATGACTTTTTCCTAATTTGGAAAAAATTTCAAAGCAAAAGCAGGTTTTTTATTAGTTTCATAACTTCATGGGAATTTCCCACTATTGTGGCTGTGATATTCAGAGATATAAGTACAAAAAAACCCCTCATCCTGATTTCCTCACAGATACCCATCCAGTTGCCACTGCTTTCTCTCGCAGAAAAATCTCTACCCTTTTCTCCTGCTAGTCCAGAAACAGTTGTGTAAAGTTACAAATTCCTACTACCGGCAAAAGGAGAAAAAAACCCCAATAAATCTATGCCTCCTAAAATTTGGCAAAAATCATTCCAAACGCTGAATGGTTCATACCAGTTCCCTAAATTCAGTTTATAGGTGATGTTTTGCTGTTGCCTGGACTTGCAAGTCTTTATTTAAATAGCACTGCTCTGCCATCAGGAGGTATTGCATTAATTTCATTTGGCACCACTGTGCCTCAAAACAAAAGCAATGTTTTCCTCCAGTAGGATGAAAGATCTGGCATTTTTAATTCACATTCTCATGTGTCCTGAGGTCACTTAACCTTCTATTTGTCCATCTCTGAACATACCTTCATTTTCTTATGAGATTATCTTATTCGTAAACATTGTTATCAGAAAGCATCAACGTTCTCCCCGCATGCATCATGCTACTGCCACAGTGTCAGATGTTGGCATCCTAAATAACCACGGCTTTTATTTTTCTTTGTTTTTAACCATTGTCTGGTTTGATCAGAGGAGGCACATAGCACATAGGTAGGTTTCTAACATGGTTATTCTGTTTTCTGTTAAACAGATCAGAAAATGGCAAAAATATCTTGAGAGTACAGATGCTACATCTCTGATGGCTTTGGACATCATCATCTTGCCAGTGCTTTGGGATGAGGAAAACAAGCACCTGAAATCACATATTTGAGCCTGAACTTCTCTACAAAGCCCTGCATTTCACGCTCAAACTGCAGCTCATTCTAAGCATTAGACTAACAGATATCCTTTGCTTGAAGCCTCTGAGATGTTTCTCTGTAATAGGTGTCTATACCAGGTAACATTACAGCGAAACCTAAACAAAGATAATGGTACAAGAAATTTAGGGTAAAAGTGTGAGGCAAGTGCCTATTTCCCCTGATTCCATACAACGTAACGCATTAACTTTCATTTTCCCTTAGCCACCAACTAGGGTTCTCCTGCTTGTCTTGTCCTTTATTTTAAGGATGTATAGCAGAGCATTTCTTCAGTGTCTCTAGTCAAAACAGCATGAAAACACCTCCTCAAATCTCTAAACTGGTCAGACACTTTTACCTATCCATTTAATGAGTCTTTCCAAGCCCTGGAAATACAGCCCCATGCAGTAGTATCAGTTGCCTTTCATTAGCTACGAAATATATGTGGATCTTAAGAACAGTGCGGATTATGGGAACCTGTTCCCATGATAGAAAACCAGAGGATCCTGGAAAGCCAGGATCCATTGGAACATTCGGTGAAGTATATGGGAGTCTTCTGAAGACATCTGTAATCTTCATCACAAACAAGCAAAGCAGCACTACTCACACTAAGCCATGCTGATACATGGCTGATACTACCAGCACATAATACCATTTTGTCAGTGTGGAAACACCCATCAACAAACACAACTCTGCAGATGTCACTGAGCCCTAGAGCCGCCCCAGACTTTTCTCAGGGTCACAGCTACTGCTGGCCTTACTTCTCCCGGCAGCCTGCATCCAGCAATCTTCCCCTAATTCTCCTTTTGGCTGTGGCACAATAGATAAAGATTTCCTTCCTGCTTCAAAGTCATTGTCTGTTTCTGTCACAAGAATATCTGACCTGTGACTTTCAACCAGTCTATGACAATTTTAGTGATTATTCTAGAAACCATATCACCTTGCTAATTTCCACCTCAAAACTGAATACCATAATTTCCACTTTGATATTTCTTACAAGTAGTGAAGCTTTTTCAAGCAGGTAGTACAATGAATGATCAATTTTCTCCTTCACCCTGAAGACAGTAACATTCTTCTTTCCTCTTCTTAGTTCTAATGTCTTCCTGAAGTGGAAGCAGCCATTTCCTCCTTAAAACTGCCATCAAAGAGGCACTGAAAGCGTGAAGTCTTCAGGTCAGAATCAAACTATCAGCAGATGAGCTCCAGCTGCCTGGCACGGCACCACCTCTCTTTTGGAGTTCAGTATTTGGGGTAGCAAATGATGCAATCCCCTCAAGGCAAAGAACAATAAAACTGTACATTCTCCCATAGTATTGAGTGGCAGAGATGAAGAACAACAAGGGCCAGACAGAGTATAGAGAGTAGAATAAAAATCACAAATGGGAGAAAAGGAAAAAGATGTGGCACACCTGCAGTTTTTAAGGCCTAGTCTATGTGAAATATTGACGTGGAGAAGCAACTCAGCTGAGACCCTTCTTTCAATCTCCCGAATTGTGTATACAGAGAAGTGAGTGGAATTACAAGTAACAGCTATTAGTAAGTCCCTCTTCCAAAGCAAAAATGTAGACTGCATAGTCCCATGATCCCTTTATAGTATTTTTTGTTAAGAAAAAGATATGTTCAATCCCAAATCAAAATTAGAATTTGGTGGAATGAGAGCAAACACAGGCTAAACTAATGCCTTACAGGAAATTACTTTTTTTGATGTCTGTCTTTGACATATGAAATGTTTAAAAGCAGGCCTAGAGGAAGTAAGTTTACTGAAAAGACAAATCTCAAACAGAAACAGGGAACAGGAATTATCAGTTTTACACTAAGCACATTCCAAACATCACAGCCTCATAGCTGTCCACACAGCAACACTGTATTGCTGTTTTCATGCTACATAACCTATATAGAAATATAGGTTAAGAGGCAGAGAACTAATGGACTACAACCATTTTCTGTGTTTCAAGGGTGAAACACAGAAGGAAGCAAGCAATTAATTCCATTGGAATTAATTGGAAGCTCCATTGGAGCTATCACCATATTTATTGTCTAATTTGATTGTTCATCAAATAAACACACAAAAGTGTCTTGAAACCACAAAATAACTCTTTAACTACCCTGCATATATAATTTGATGCAGTCCTGTAAGAGAGAACCTTGATCTTTTAAACTCCATTTTTAAAAAAGAAAGCATATATTGTTTTAAAAATAGATTTAAACATTGCTTATGTGAAAAAATTGCATGAGAATAATAGTTTGCTTTTTCTTTTGCACTGAAGTAACCCACAGATTTTGTGTTATAAAAAGACTCCTGGGTTCCTGGGACACACCTGAAATAGTAACTTACCAAGATCCGTTTTATGCCTTCAGAAATAAAAAATAGACCTCCCTGCACTGGAATTTCATCACATTTTTTTTTTTTTTCCACACAAGAATGGATTTTACATGGAAAAAACTTACTAAATCAACTACATCAACTTTCATGTTATAATCACATGCTTGTTTCAAAAGGAATTACTAAGCATGCAGAAATGGAAGTGCTACTATTGCTCTGTCATTTGTCTAGTAACTGTGTTCATAGACTTAACAAAAATACTCTCTCAGAAAGAACCCAAAGAAGGTTATGCAACAGTGACAAACATCTTCCTGCTGAAACTATTCATCTATTTTAAGATGCTAAAAATGTGGAGACTGTACTTTCTAGAGGTGCATTAAAGATACATAAATGACGCAACCGCAAGTGGTTGGAACTCTGAACATTCGTGATTGGAAGAGTCAGAGCCGGCAGAGCAATAGACTGAGGCGGCTTGTGAATCACCACCTCTTGCAGCATCACACTTTGTAGAAAAGGGCGTAAGCTTCAGTGTCCAGGGTTTAAATTCTTTGAGAACAACATGTGCATAACTGCTTCACCACTCATCCTGCAGAGACACCATTAGCACTCAGCTGAAGGGTTAATTAATTTCAAGAACAGTTTCAGAAATTATTTTTTGTTTTGCTGGTCAAGGAGACAAAATGTCTGCTAAAATACTCTGTACTGTCTCCATACTATTTCCTGGCATTTATGTTACAAGGAAACACAAGAAGCTTCTGGTACGGCTTCTTCAACCGCTCAATGTCAAACCACTTCCTTACACTTTACACAAGGAGAGGGCTCACAATATAGAAACAAATCAGCACCAGAACCCACAAAGCAGGATTTTGTAACAGCTCAGGCTGCTAAAGCATCATAAGGGAAAGAACATTTTCTTATTTAATTCACCATAATGCTAACTCAAGTGATGGCATAATAATACAAAGCAGCATGAACCTCAACATCCAAGTAATAATCTGATGCGAAAACACATTAAACAAGTTACTTGGGCAGCAGAACTGGCCATAAATGGCAGATGCATCACTCCCCTGGAATGTGCACGAGGTACCATTGACAAAGAAAGCTAAAACACTATAAAACCACCACTTAGCAGACAGAGAGCATTATGTTGGGGTTTTCCATTACAACGCAGCCCAAAGCCAAAGTGCATAGTCTATAACAAAGCAGTGCTGCTATTAAGTCCCACCTGTAAATTGAATGCTTGTTAAATTAGTTGTAAACTCAAGACTTTTAGTGAAAAAGTCACAGCCATTCAACCTGAGCAGGGGGTTGGACAAGTAAACCTTGGGAGGCTGCCTCCAACCTCAATCATTTGTGAGTCTGACACTCCTTGAGAGTATCAACACTGAACTCAATTCTTGGCCGGTATTTGCAGTCTGAGGACTAGACTTTCCCATGCTCCTTCGTACTTTATGTGGATGCTGTTAACATGAGTGTTAACATAGTGAGTGCTAAAGGAAGTAACTGTTTATTCTTTGTCATCACTGCTTTAGGACTTCAGAATAGCTTTTAAATTGATCTAAAGACATGGGTGAACTTAGAATGCAGCACTGAACTCACTAAAGTTTAATAGGCAAATGTAGCTTGAAAAGTATGCATGGATGGTGAATGTGCTATTTCTAGAATTATTAATAGTTCCCTGCATTACAATTTGTTAATGAAAAATTTACAGGAAAGTACTACTCAAGCTTTGCTATAAGTGTTTACAGCCCAGTCTGGCTTCTAAAATTCCACAAAACAAGGAAGGATGCAATTCTAGGTCATGAAGAAAACTAGAGCTGAAAAACAGCACACCATAATTTTCTGGAGGGCAGAGTTTCCAGTCCTGCTATGCAACATGAGCAATGACAACTATATTTAGGGAAAAGTACATATTTAAGTGCAAACTAGTCCTACTCATAGACCATCTTAAGATTCAAATGAACCACAGCTGAATTCTAAACAGCACAAGCTCCTTGAGACATACTGCACAGGAGTGAAAAACCCCATGTGCTTCTCAAGAGCATTTGAACAGTCTTCCAAGAACATGAGGGGAAAGAATCCCTTTCAAATTATCACATCCTTTTCATGCTTAGTCTGCAGGATAACATTTGCTTCCAATCAACTTTACCATTCATCTTCTTTTTTGTACTTCAAAACCAGATGCCTCCATCTAAAGCCAGACTTGGGGAATAAACATGTATTAGCAGCATCACAAGAGGCTTTCATAGTAATCGGTAAGTTTCCAACATGCAACTGCACAAAAGAATTTGAGAAATCTCAAATAATCAAATTTACTTTCAAACTTCCCCCCCCTCAATTTTCCCTGAATATGTCTCTCATTAAAATTGGATAGCTATATACAAAGTTTTATTATAGAATAAGATGAAACGCATAGGTGGTGCATAACAAGCATAGTTTCAAGAACTAGTAAGGCAGTGACACACAAAAAGTATGTAAACTACATTTTTTCAATGACTGTTCAGAATCATTACTAAGTATGTTAGGAGTTTGTTTGACAGAATTTTCATTTTGAATATACATAAAGATTATAAAATGAAACACATGACAAAGATTCCTAAAACCCAAAGCCATAGCCGGTTATTTATGTTTTAAAAATATCATCATGTAAAAATAACATACATACTAGTATTTTTTTAAGTGGCAGATATCAGCAGGATAGAACTTTTTCTTCATAGTTTGCATTACAGTACTTTATTTTCACTAATTTATTCAGGTGCTTCACAAGTTCACTTTCATATTTTTTTGAGTTATGTAAATGTCAGTAATGTAGTGATTTCTGTCTTAAGCTAGAAATCAAACCAACTTTCATAGCATAAATCATCACCACTATCATCCAAATATAAGCTTAAATACACGCTTTGGGGTTTGGTTTTTTTTTTATTCTGGGCAACAATAAACTGAGACTACAAAGATCAGATTGTTTTTACAGAAAAAGATGAAAGGATTTCTGACCTTTTAATCCCCAGCATGGAGTTCTGCACTCACCTCACCTCTGCGCTCAGGACACCATCCCAGAACTTGCAATGAACTTCATGGTACATCATCCACAGAGTATCAAGAGAAAATTCTGGGGGATATTTTACTTGTCTCTGAAGTAGATTGTTCATTAACAAAAGAGCAGAGTCTTAAGGTATAGGGCTGGATTGCACGTTGCTACACAAATCCATTGCTCCTACTCAATTAGTTAACTATCCTCCCAGAAATGGAAGGATTGTGCGCCTCTTTGCAATGCCTGGTGGCTTCTGGGAGATAATTAGACCCTGAAGGATAAGTAATATTCACAGCAGAAGGGAGAGTATCCGAGGCTGGGAAAGTTTTGTCAGTGAGGTAAAATGCACTGAGGTTTCTAAACACTCGCATACTAGAAAGAACTAATTCTACGTGTGCACCCTGTTAAACTACTTGTGACAGAGTTGACTAAAGAACACGACTGCACTGAATTCCAGACACAACTGAATTTCCATTTAGTTGAAGGTCAAAAAAATCAATGATAAAAAATTTGCATCGGGTTTTTTTTTTTTTTTTTCCCTAAACCCGCTCCGCAGATGTATGTTATTTATACATCTGACACTGGGCAGCACCCATTTATGCTAGTATTGTTTTTGAAGAACAAGGCACATTTTTCACTAAGCAATTTTAAAACGTCAGTACAAGAACTAGCAAATTTAACAATCGGGTAAGAAAGCAATTGGCAAAATGACAATTTATTTCATCAAAGGTGTGATACAATTACAAACCAATGCCCTTTATGAAAATCTGAACTTAAAACTGTTATGGAACAAAATTTTAAATTAAGCATATACAGAAATTTCTGGGTATTCAAGTGACTGTTTACTCTGAAAGAATATTATTTGCAACATATGGGGCAAAGCATTGACATTTTCATGTGATCACTTCTTTATCCCTTTTCCTCCTCTACTCCACACCTTCTGAAGATAAATCACAGTGTAATAACTCTGTGAATTAAGTTCTAGACATAGGCTCATAGTTAAATCTAGAATTTCACTTTCCATGGGCTACACATTTATAGTACATTCTTTCATACTGTTACTAAAAAAAAAATAAATTATAGCCAGTAAAACTATTTTGAAAAATGTTAGTATGTTGACAAAAATAATTTCTGTCTACCCGAATTCTTTATTGTTACAAGGTAATTTTTGTAATTCCTGAATGTTGTGGAATATTAGCGCCTCTTGCAGAAAATTTAGGTATTTCTACGTAATGAAAGTGCTAGAGCAATCAGACAGAAGCTACAAGATTAACATGAAATAAATATTATAGATAGTATTTAAAAGGCACACACATACTTCAAACACATACAGTTTCAAATCTTTATTGTTTTAAAATTCTACATGTCTTTTACAATTACAATAATTTGTTACTTAAATGACTCTTGTATGGTTAATGTACAATGAGCTTTTTCCTGAAACTCAACCATGAAATACAATTTCATCAATATGATTTTTCTAAATAGATTAATACAAGATTTCTGTTTTGCTGGGAAGAACAAGTGCTTCACTTTGAACAAACAGCACAGGTGTCTTCCCTTCAGAATCTGTGTGATCAATCCATTGAAAGTGCTTCTGAAGATTGCAGACCTAACTGTGACTGATTCTCAACATCAGTCTATCAAATTACAAGGTGGTTTTTTTTTGTTGCCTTTTTTTTAACATTAAAGAGCATTTTCATGTAATGAAACAAGTTGCAGTAGTTATTTTTATTCATCTACTGAGGCAAACTCATGTTGAAGAAAAATTATGATTATCTGCATGCAATGAACACTCGTCTTTAAATAGATGATGAATTTTACACATATAAAGAATCTGTTAAAGAGTGCAAGTACTTTGATAATGATTTCACAAAAGGACATATGCTGGTAATAATGGTAACTAACATTTAACACCTAAATACAAGCTAATGTATATTTAACAGGCAATTAACATGGCTAAACAAACCATGTATCATGTGGTTACCCTTTGAGAAAAAGAACTCATTTGGTCCACACTCCTAAAGTTATCTGGGTAAAAAAACTGGAACAGTTAGGGCCAGAGTTTCTGATGAAGTTCATGTTTCTAAAATGTGACCTGTTAAAAAGTAAAAGCAGTACATCAATGACGTATCTTGTCACATGACCTCAGTATAAAAAGATGGCCTGGTACTTGAAGCGATGAACAAGCACTGAAGGACAAGTCAAAAAAGAATGGAGACAAAATGAACTAAAATTTTTGTGTTATACTTTCTTGTTCCATGGCACTGCTTTCACTCTGTAGAATTTTGTACCCAAAGGAACTTTAAACCTGTTTTGTGCCTACAAAAAAGAAAAAAAAAAAATATTACATTAGAACTATGGATCATTCCTCTGATTTTTGTATTTCTTCTTAAGCAGAACTCAATTCTCACCCCTCAGCATTTACAAGGCCCTTTGGAGTCTGGCAAGGTTTTGAGCAGCATGGACACAGCTACCCATGCCACTGCTCACTTACTTATTTTTCTAGTTCCCCTTCTCTGGCTATTCAGTGTCTAAAACTAGTAGTAATGGCAAAAAGTAGGACAATTTTCATGTCACTTATTATGCAGAGAGTACTTTTCAGAATTGTCATAAATGTTAAATTTTAGTCTCTAATTTTATCAGACATTTTTTCCATTACTATTTCCTTACCTTTTTTGCCTGGCAATATTCCTTTTCCATCACTTTTCCTAGTACCCAAGGTCTCCTAGATGTACCTGAAGCTAAAGAGACAATACATTTATTATTTAAGATAATCAATTACAGATTAACAGGATATTTAGATTCAGGATACCCAAAGACTATTTGCCACAACGATTTTATTAAAAGAAATTACTTTAAAAAGCTTGTTTTTAATAAATGAACAAAATTCAAGTAAGTTCAGATGTCAAGACAGGTCATTGGCACTTTCAAACAAAGTGTTTGGTGTTCAAGTTTTTTATTAAAGTTCGCATTAGATGAGACAAAGCCAAATCAAAACTGGAATTCATATAATGATTCAAAATTATTCTCATCAATCAAACTTGACCTTTTGGTCTGATTTAAGGCGAGAGTTTCTTGAAGTACTTCAAAGGACAGGAAGTCTTCTGTACTTAGCTCTTATTATTCCCCCTTATTGAAACTTTTGATTATTTTTACGTATTAGTGATGGAAATCAGTTACCCATAAATAACATTTTTAAGCCCTACAAGTCTGCTAGTTTTGGTTGCAGCCTTCTGAGAGTACCTGATGCTGTTCAGAAAGCAGGAAAGTCAAAAATCTCAGTAATAAACTAACTGGTCAAAAGAGCAACAGTGGCATATATGAACTTCCCACTTGTATCCATTTCTGTATCAGTAAGGAAATGCCTACGCGTCTTCGATTCCAAGAAATTATATTACTTGCTTTGCTGTTTTCTAACTATCACTAATCATGGCATGAAGAAAACATCAAAACTAACAGAAGGAACAGCTCACACATGCTCTGCATAATGCTAAAATTAATGCATTTCTAAGCATGACTATGAGATACTGTATCTAGTGACGAGAACATGAGTCACTCAAGGACCAGAGTCTGAAATTTTAATCTTACTCTTCAATATTAATCTGGCTATTGACAATGGAGCAGATGCTGTTCTGCTCTACACTCCTACAAATCAGTGCAAGTATTCATATCTGGCATGAATACAATTATATACTTATATTGCAAAAATCCCTTAAGTTTTTCTTAATTTGCCTGGCTCACAGACTTCACTGATCTACCAAAGATAGTGAGAAAGATGTAAGGGGGAAAAAACCCCCCCTACATTTGCATATGAAAACATCCCCATACTGAAGGGACAATACAGTAACCATGTAGTCCTCAAGCAATTTCAGTGGTGTTTTTGCATTCTAAATGCTCTTAATCTAGGCAGAGATAACCTACGATAGCCAGATCCCTGATACATAATACTGTAGGTGGATCTATACAGAATTATTAACTTGATATGCACATAATGGTACAAAAGGTCAGATTTAGATGCAGCGTTTTGGCAGGTCTTGAAACAATAATGTGCAGTACCTAGGCCCAAGCAATTTTCATCTATCGCAATTAATACCAGTGTTCTGGGCTTCATTTTCCCCAGATCCCTGATGCAGGATAGAAACAAGACATGGTTTCATGAAGTAATGAGTTAGAGACAAATGTGTTCCTAAAGAAAATGGCAAGTCTTTATGTTTGTTTTATGTGCAGTTTTCTCAAATTTGAGACCAACTCTGGCTAGTACGTATTAAGGAATGGAGCAAGCTAAGCCCATTTGAAAACAGACAGGTCAGTGTACTTACAGTGATACAGAACTGAAGGCTTTTATCTTACATGTGTAAGCTAACAGCAATAAAATGAATCATATTTCACAGTTAGGTACATACTACTAATGCCATAGTTCAGAATGTATTACATCTGTAAGAAATACTGTAGTTCTTCCTATACGCCTCACAGAACATGCATAGCACTGATCTTTCAGCAGTCTCAGAATTCAGTTACAGCTTGGCGGTCTTCTGGAGACTAGGGAAGTTGTGAATGCTCCATCGCTGGCGGCGTTCAAGGCCAGGTTGGACAGAGCCTTGGGTCGCATGGTTTAGTGGGAGGTGTCCCTGCCCATGGCAGGAGGTTGGAACTAGATGATCTTAAGGTCCTTTCTAACCCTAACTATTCTATGATTCTATGATTCTATAACTAACATCTGCAATGAGTCCGCTCATTGAATATAAGTTGACAGATTCTGACATGCAATAACGTATAGAAACTTTTAAAGGAAGTAAAAATTAATACAAAATTTCCTTTTGATGCATGTTCCTGGACATTTCTATAAAATTACCGCTGCTGGCTTTGCAAAAAAATACTACAGATGCTAATTTAAAGACATTTACATGAATATATTTCCTGTAGCACATAGTAAAATATTAACCTTTCAAAATGTAGAAAAATAATAACGCTTTGCACTAAACTAAGTTTACATAGCTGCCAAAACCAGACAACAAAACCCCTGAAGATTAAGGGAGGAATAAAGCAAATGTGCCATCAATCTTAACATAAGCAACACATACAGAAACTGTTCTCTGAAAACTTAGGAGCCTTACTAAACACCATTTAGTCCAGGTGGAAAAACTTTATTTGCTTGCAAATCCTCATACAGTGTGGTCTATATTTTGTTATTTCAGATGTATATTTGGGTTCATCAATCCCAGTCACTTTATAGAAGATTAGGGAACAAATTTTATCCACAATCTTCAAATAACATCATAAATCAGTTGATAAGAACAGAGGAATTTTGACAAAAATGTTACCTTAAGTTGTGTATTTACTTTTCCCATCAAAAAAGACACTGAAAACACAAAACCACATAAAAATAGGCCTAGGACCTACACAACTGTATTGCAGTAGAGTTTTTTTCCCCACAGACATGTTAGCATACTCTGAGTATGTACAACATTCAGATTTTATTTCTTGTTTACTTTTTTCCTTTTAAAGCTTACTTTGAAGATGCAGATGTTATTTGACATTTTTCCAAGATATTAACATCTGTTTAGATTTTTTCTTATTTAAGCTGTTATGTTGAAAAATGTTAGGCATCAAAACGAATATAAAAGCTACAAAGGTAGCCCTCAGCTATCTGCCGTACATGCTTCTCATTTATCACATATATATTTAAAATCATTTACAGGATGATAGAATGTTGAGGATATTATTTGTAGGAGGAGATAATAATTGGAAGCAATTTGACACTTACCACACTCACCTGGTTTGAGATCCAGTGCAGCCAAAGATTCTGAGTGCAGGAAATACAAGGTTGGACTAACAGTAAATAATACATAGTTGTCATGCCTTTCATCCAAGATAATGAGAACCAAATCGCCAACCTGGAAACTGAAGGGAAAAAAAAATAATCAAGGAACTGAACTAAAAAAAGCATAGAAGTTTAAAACTACATTAATTACATTACATTTTCTTCCCCAAGTATTGCACAGACTGAGACTCAGTTGAACAGCAGCACAAATGTTTCTTCCGGACACCAGGAAAACTCAAGAAGCCAGCAAGTTCTCATGCCAAGTTTCAATCACAGAATTCAGCTCTTTCCATCTCCAACATCTGTTTCACAGTGTAAATGTGTTTATTTACCCATTAATGAAATGAAGTCTGAACCAGCCACAAATTAAGCATTAGACCATGAGAGAGCTCTAAGAATAAGTATCGCTACTACTCTGATGGCAAAGGAAGTGGGAGAGTGGAAAGCTCTTCTCCATAAAAGGAAACTCCAGATATATAAATAGGTAAAATTAGAGAGAAAATTTAGCTCATTTACTTTAAAGCTCACTTTCAGATAAATACACAGTATTTCCAAGCTTTTCTGCCTGGACTTATGATGACTGACTGTACTGACTTAAAGACATGTCTGTTGGACAGAAGAGTAACTCTTTCATGACGTTTTACTCAAAGACTATCAAGAGTTGCAGAATATTCAAATGCTCACAGGAAAAGTGATTCTGCACATACTGACCTTGTTACAATAGAAAATGCAACTTGGTGTAATTCTGTAAAGTTCAGAAAACATTAAGCCAAAAATTCTGAAGACTCCAAGAAGATGAAATTTCTTTTGCAATATAGTGGAGCACTACAATATATCCAGGGTGAGCTACTTTTTCTTAGCATGATTTCAAGAATGTACAGATAACCAGAAAGTCATCTAAGAAACAACTCTGAGAATTCTAGAAATCCCATGAGGCATCATATTTATGCATTGTGTACACAAAGGCATAAAACTTATGAAAACCACTGATATATAGAATAAAATTTGATTTATATCCAACTGGGGTGGTCCAAGAACTGATGGTTAAACTATAGAGATGACCTATGTATCTTTTCAACACAAAGCAAGACCATCAGAATTGTGACATTCTGAACTACATATTTATTACTGAAGGCTTATCTGTCAGTTTATATGAAAATTAACATGTACTTACTCTCTAATTGCTATTTTTTCAGAATGCCTTGAGGATACTGATGACATACTCTGGGACATCTATATAAAAAAAAAGATAAAGACTATGATTAAATGTAGACTGCAGGTAACCATATGGTTAAGATAAATAATTTGTTACTGATATTAAGCAGTATCTATTCTTGCAGATCTTATATTCACCCAAGAAAACAGCACCCCTTTCAATCATCCTGTTCTGTACCAGGTTTGTCTGTTTATTTGCAGTTTTGGTGTTGATTTTTTGTTGCTGTTTTTCCTGTTGGTTTTTTTTTCATTAAATAGCTACTTTTGATTATGAATTTTCTTACACAACCAACTTCTCCCTCATTATTTAAAACTGAGAAGTGCATTACAAATCAGTGCCAATGAAGATTTGTTCTGATTTGTGATTTGTATGAGGCCCACAACATAGCTGAGCATTGTAACATAAAGGCCACTGGCATTCTAAAAAAGGCTGACAGTAAAACACTGGAGGTTAAGCATGTTTATTGCAATTGAACTCAGTACGGTCTCTCAGTTTTGCTAAGGACTGTCACATAATCCAAGTTTACCGTAACAGACAGAATAGTGCTTCCTGGAATAAAAGTGGAGTCAAACTTACTAAGAGACCAAACACAAGCCCAATTATGTAAGTTTCTGGACACTATTATCATCTCTTATATGCATGATATTTGCCTTTAAATGGCATATAAACCAACTTCGATAGGATGAACTAGAGCTAAAAATGAATGTACCTGCACACGCAGTAACTGTGCTATGAAATGAAAATGGGTAATGATATTTTGTACCTACAAAGAGATGATACATAGCTGACTGACAGGCAAGTAGATAGGGAAGATAATATGATGCAAATGTATCTATTCAATTACTTTCAGTAATATCCTTACAGAAGAGAATTCATAATTGTCCTGTAGAAACTCTGGCTAGAGATAGGTCGTGCAGTACTACAGTTTCCTACTTAATGGACTGCTTACATACACTGTTCAAGCTTGGACTACCCATTCTTGAAGTTTAACACATAATTTTTTCAGCCGTAACTCAAATATAGTTACTTAGAGAAAATTTCCTACTACCAGTCCCCACCCCGCATCACACACCACTTCCCCAGAAACAGTATCGGCCTGTCTTAACATGAGCTGGAAGCCTTATTGACAGCTTTTTTTCTTGATGTGGCCTCTGAAATTAACTCTCCTTATCCCAAACCTGGATGGCCTGCATTCTCTGGGAAGAACTCTCTCTCCAGTCCTGTGAAAAGACTTTTCCATGAGAAGACTGGTAAACTGAGGTACCTCTAAAAGGTTATCAGTTTACCTATTTGCCTCTTGCCTTAGCACTTCAAACATTTTGAAGCTAATAAACTCACTTTTTTAGATTTTAAGATACTTCACATTTGTAAGCTTCCATTCTCTTCACGAGACTTAAAAAAAATGCATTGCACAAATACCTACCAATCGTTGATTTAATCTCTTATTTTCTTCCTCCTTCAACTGCAAAGTCTGAAAGAAAATTTTATCTGATTAAGTAATACACTTTATACCACATAAACATTATAAAAAAATGTTCTGCTATGACAAGAGCCAGGCTACTTATACAATATATATATTTACTACAGCTCTCAATTTACAAACAGTTTCAAAACATCTCTTGAAAAAAGACATACTAAAGAAATTTGAAGTCTAGCAATTATCACAGTGCTACAAACCCCACTGCTGTTAAGCTTAGCTTCATACTCTCCTTAATTTAGGAAAACATTTCACTGATGGAATAGCAAAAGAAATATAATACATTATTATTTTATAGCTCTACCTGTGACAAATCCTTTGTAAGTAGATGACAGAATCAAGCATGTAAGCGCTCCTACTCAGAAACATCTAGCCACTTGCATCATGCAGTGCTACAATCCATTAACAGAAAATGTTCGTGTTCTCCAACTGATCACATTTTAGTCACAGTGATCCTAGAAAGCTAAAAGCTATGGACACTTTTATTTTTAAGTTAGCTTTGAATGAGCAAGAAAATGGAATGGAGTTAGATACAAATGTGTAGTTAAACTACTAGAATCTGAAAGATCCCAACGCAGCTACTTAGAATTAATCTCACCTTTTACAAAGAATAACAGTTTTATTTCAAAAAGGTTCAAATTCTCAAGTGTACATTGAAAGCTATGCTCAAAATGGAAGCTGTAACAGAAGTGACAATTTAGGCACGTAATTGGGAGAAGCAGGGGTGGAAAGGTAGAAACTTGTAATTCTAGCCTGTAGAAGCATAACACTTTCTTGAGAGAAATGGTAATTTTTAGCACATTCATAAGAAGTATTATCTCAATTTTTACATATATTGAACAACATGGTCAAGATTATAATGCACCCCAGGTAGAATTAAAATGATATAAGGCTAAGAGGAGAATTTATCTATTTCCAAGAAAAAAAGGTAAATCAATCTTAATTCCCCCCAGGTGCTTTGGATGCTTTAATTTGAAAAAGTAATCAAAACTTTTTTTGCCACAGAAATTCCCTAGATCACCGACCTGTCACTCCTAAGAAGAAAGATTACACCTGACTTATTCCTGTTGAAGCCTACTTAAACAGGATAAACAAACTTTAAGCTAGGCCAAGTGTAAGTATAATGTATTAATACTTATTTCTAATTACTTCAGTGAATTATACTGATCTGAAACAAGTACAATGAAAAACTATCTTCTAAATTTACAAGACTTGCAGATATTATAATGCAGAGTATAACCAACCACAGCACAACTTCACACATACATAAATACTTAAGTGCAACGCTTAACTTCACAATCTACTCACTCTTTCCAATAACATTATCCTTTGTTTTTCTTCAGACATATGGACATTTTCACTAAAAGAGAAAGAATAAAATGTACAGGTTAGAAACTGCTTTGCTTCAATGATAAAAAAAATTATCTTTCCCACTTCTCCCATCTTCACTTATCATACCTTAAGAATCAGTATCAACATTTCTAGCATGTTTGGGGAGATTTTTCTGCATGTTTTGCATTATTTTCAAAACATCGGGATGCAAATCATCAATGTTCTACAATGTTTCAATGTATGTAATATAAATGTCAAGAAAATGAAAAAAAATAGGATTTTTGCATACGTCATCATAACAACTTTTTTTGAACATCACTCCTTAGTATTAAAAAATCTTTACACAAAACCTTTAGGTACATTTAAATTAAGAAACAAAGCTCTGAACTTGATGTACCTTTTCATGGAAGTCAGTATTGAAAAAACAGACAATACATCTGCAGTAGGCTGGACTCCTGACAACAATCAGCAGAACAACTTTGTACCAGTCAGAATTATTTAAACTCAGAAGACTTCACAGATATGTACTATGACCAGATCAGAGTCTGCTAGCTTTACATGTGGACTCTTAACTCACTAGACAAAGTGTGATATGCCAATAGTAAAGTGCACTGCTATGTTAAAGGCACCCAAAATAGAGAACACAGCGAAGCTGAGGAGTGCAAAAAACCTCTAGGTTCCCTCTGATCTCTACAATAACCTCAGTATTTCAAGTACAGCTCAGACACCTACCGGCAAATTAACCTCTGCCTAATTAAACCTCCATACAAAATGATGCTAAACAGTTAAATATACGTATTTATATAGCTATTTGAATCTGTTGTAAATCCAGAATATCAACCAGATTCAGACACAAATGATCCAGTCTTAAGTAAACCATCTAGTTTAAAGTACATAAATTGCTTGCCCTAGCTCTTTTGCTCAAGTAAGGATTTAGATCATTGCCAAGTTTTTTTCCCCAGCGCCATAACTGCCTTTCAGTAAGCCAGCAGTATATCACAGCTGACTGCTGATGATTCAGAAGTTATACAAAGAGATGCTGAATACCTGTCCTTCTCTCCAATAATAAAAAGCATAAATCTATCAAGGCCACTTAATCAGCCTGGCTCTCACTGCTTGTTTGGAATCCTGATGATTCAACCTAATTTCTACCAAGCATAGTATCAACCCTACCCCTCCATCATAAAATGTCATTATACTATCTTACAGAGACATGTACACAAGCAATCATAAAGCTTGTTTCTAAATGAGAGCCAGCCACTGTACAAAAGATATGCCAATAACATGCAGATAACCTGCTCTTTCACTACTATAATTGTTTTTCTCCTATTTGACTTATATTTCATATACTCAGATCTCTTTTTCATCTCATACTAGCGGGCCAAGTTTCACCTTTTAAGATGCATACTTCTAAGTCATCAAAACCACATCTCTGATGATTCTGACACCACAATTGCATGTGTACATTTAAAAGAATATTTTTAGCAAGAACAAAGGCAGAGGAGTATTATGCATGCTCACTTGTACTTCATAACACCCAACAACACACATTTAAAGAACAAGACCATGCTTTATGTATTTCTACTACAAAGCCCCATACTTACTGCACAGCCATCATACTGGTTTCCATTGTGGAGTCCATTCTCCCTTCAGATGCAATGTCAGAAACCAATCTGTCTGGGTCAGTGGGAATATCAGCTGCACAGGCTCCACAAGCTTCTGAAGCTGCTGCTGAGTAGGGTGATGGAGAAAAACTACTACTTCTCAGCTTATTAACTTCTTCTTCAAGCTTTTTCTTCTCTTCAAGTAAGCGAGCTCGATCTTCAGAAAGTGTTTCAATCAAATCTATGACACAAGTTAACAGAAATTCTTTCAATAATAGTCGTACTAAGGATCACAACCAAGCTTTAGTGAATGGAATTGTCCTATTAGAAAAAGATGAATACTTCTTCAGAACTTTCCTTACCCTTATCTTTTTCTTGCTGTTGTGTAAGTACTTTCAATTTATCACTAAGATCATTAATTATGCTTTCTTTTTTCATTTTCTCTCTTGCAAGCACGGTGTTAAAGTTGGTCTGAAAACAGAAAAGAAGCATTACTGAAAAAGGAAATGTCCTGTACAAACCTAATGCAAAATACATCACTGGAACAAGGAAGTAAAAAAGATCCCACCCATTTCAGTTTCCTAAATTGTAACTAAACAAGGAATTAAGCTTGCTTACATATTACTCTGGTAAATAGATAACATGCCTGTATGTTTTGGTTTGAGGTGTCTCTGTACCTTTTTTTTTTCTATTTTTTTTTTTATCCAACTGGTTCCCCCAAGCCTAGTTATAAACAAATCATTATTAAAAAATAATTTGTAAAGTTGCCTGGTTCCTTTTTTAAACATAACACTTTATATTCCCATTAATGTATGACAGTTGTATATTTTATATTAAAAACAGTTACTTTAGGGATTTAAAAGATTAAGACAAAGCTACACCACATCAAGGTACCTTACATGCAACAAAAATACAATTAAACTCGAAAACCATACTAGAATCTGAATTTAAAATACATTTCAAGTCACACAGTAATTTCTCAGTGAACAAATAGTTAATGCAGAAGCCATACAGGAATCCTGGCTAACAGCCTGAATAAGTGAACATAAAAAAGGCTAGCATATCTTTCGGTATCATTTTGACAAATCTTTCTGCTTCTTCAATCCTTCTACTAACCATCATTCCTTCATGCCTTCTGCTCTTAAGGTTGTGCTGAAGAGACAGATGAGCTACCAACAGCCATACATTAAAAGGATATTTTAAATTAAATTTCCACTTTTTCTCTATAGATTTTAAGATTGTCTTGACCTATGCCTATCAACTTTCAGACTTAAAATGAAAGCATTTGGCAGGCTACACAACTTAGTGCACAGCAGCCTTTGGTGTATGTCTGCATAACAAAACTATCACACATCACAAGCATAAACATTGCCAAAATGGCATCAAAAGTGAGTTTAAATATCCAGATTATTCAGTGATCAGCAGAGCCAGTCTAGCAAGCTTTCAGCACTGACTGAAACACTGTTTTTACAGTTTTAAGGGTTTGCTGTGTTTCTTCTCCCCTAACAAAAATCACTTGGTTGTTTTATTTTTCCTTTCACTTTCTCTGTGATTTGCTGTTAATGCCTCAGAATCGTCCCTTCTACACTGCTGCACAAATGAAAAATGTTATCAGACAGTGAGGAAAATGGCATATTAAGGCATATTCTGCTAAAAAAAAGTCTTATGATTACCAATGTAACCTATGAAATATTCCTGTTAAATTTGCTATGTATGGCTCACTTCAGTGTTAACGTCTGCAGTCCAAAAAAATTAAAAAGCATTCCTTTCTTTATAACTGTCTGCAATTTTCTGTACTCTGCCGCAAGTGATTCATAGCATTCATTCACTAAGCTGGCTGATTGCTACACTGTTTCTTTGTCCTCATTTGATCTTACCATAGCCAAAGTAAGTAGAGGTGCTTAAAGCAGAAAATCCTTCTTAGTGTTTAAATGCAACAAAGCTGTAGATAATAGCTTTTACTAACAGATTTAATTTCAGAACTGAAGATTCATCTACAAGATACTAGATTCAAGATGTTTCAAAGGAAAAGAAAAACGTGGATACAGATATAATTATTAATACAGTGCAATATGGAGTACAAAGTGTTTCTAAGCTTATTAAGTAAAATATAACATTTGCTTTGAAACTCAAACACCACCTCCCAGGGTAATAAAGTTATACAGCCATTAAGTAGCATTCCCAATCAATGACTATTTCAAGTAACTAATTTTGTGTTGTCCATAAATTTGGGGTTGCTAACTTAAGCTATACTTAACTGTTATCTTTCTGGAGTTCAAGAGCTCAATGGATAAAAATTTACCGCACTAGCTTAACTTAAGCAAAAGAAGTCACAAAGTAACAAAAATTGAATCTAGATTGCCCAGTTGTCCTGGGTTCAGCAGTAGCAGTCATTTTTCTCCTTAGTAGCTGGTGCAGCACTGTGCTTTCGACTTTCAGCCTGGGAACAGTGCTGATAACACTGATGTTTATAGTTACGGCTTAGAATGTTTGGTTTGACCAATGACTTTCCGAGTCTCATGCTCTGCCAGGGAGGAGGGGAAGCCAGAAGGAAGTGGAAACAGGACACCTGACCCAAACTGATCAAAGAGGTATTCCATACCACAGCACGTCATGCCAGGGATGGAAAAACTGTGGGCAGGAACCCGGCAGAGCTCAGTTCATCGTCGGGTGGTGAGCGGTTGTATCCTCTTCCCTTGTATTTCCCCAGTCATTATTATTATTGGTGGTAGCAGTAGTGATTTGTGTTATACCTTAGTTACTGGACAGTTCTTATTCCAACCCATGGGAGTTACATTCTTTTGATTCTTCTCCTCATTCCTCCCCCTCTGGAGTAGGGAGGAAGAAAGAGTGGGGAGTGAGTGAGCAAACTGCATGATTTATGGCTTAAACCATGACATCAGTTACAGACATTTAAGGCAGCATTTGTTTTGGCTGGTTTGTTTGTGGTTTTGTGTGTAGTGGTGTTTTGGGTTTTTGGTGGGGTTTTTTTGTAGTTTTCTTTTTTTTAAAACCTTTTCTTTCCTAATGCTTAAGCGTTGCATTCTATTAACACATTGTATACTGGCTGCAGATAACAGAACAAATTCAGAATGTTTATGAGTTACACAGCAAAACCACCAAAAAAGCCCCTAACTCCATTACTTTAAAACAGCAGAACACGCAACTGTCATGGGAGCAAAAATAATGAAAAAGAATCAGCTTTACCTGCTGTTCTGCAGTGAGTGATATTCTGATATTCTGCATTTCTTCATTCTTTCTTTTCTCTTGTTCTTCAAGTTGCTCTAGGAACTTCATTTTTTCTTCCTGAAGCTTCTCTTTAAGTTCAGCAACCAAGCTTGATTCAGCAGATGATTCAGTTGGAGGACTTGAAAGAAAATGAGTAGGTTTTCAATTTGCAGCATATACAGAGTCCCAAAATACAGGAAATAAGCAAACAAAAATCAGAAGTTTGAGACTTCTTTTTTTCTGAGGTATTTAATAAATACTGTATTCTTTATTAAGTCACTACAAATCTTCAATTTTAATTCTGAATCATGAACACCTCACCAAGTTCTTATACTCTTGTGCATTTGGTTGTTAGTGTACTACAATGGCTACAATTTTGAAGTTTTGTTGAAGCAGGAGGTTTTTGTGTGCACTTTTCTAACATTACAGAAGGCGTGGAAAGCAGTAAAAAAGAGGAACAATGACAATCAACGCCTTGTAAATTCTTAGTATGTAAAACTGCAAAGCCTTCAGAGCTATCCCATAATTAAAGCAATTCAGCAATAACTCTGATCCTAATGAATCCAGACGTGAAACTTAAAACTCTGTGTTGCAGAATCTGGAGGGAAATAATGATTATAAAGAAAAGAAAACATCAACATCTGGGAAGTATATAGAAGCAGCATGCCTGCTCCTTACTTTACAATCAACAAAAATCACTCATCCCAGGTTATTCAAATGCCAAGTTAATACATTAGCATACACTCAAAGTTGTTAGTTGCACTAAACCAAAGCAGGTATCATCTGCCTTCTGAACAGGCTGCCCAGCCTGCTGCCTGTTTGCAAATGACACTGTTATTCTGCAAAGGATGTTACCACATCACAAGTTTTTAAATCTCGCCACTGTATCAGGTCTTGAGTTTACCTCTGCAAAGGTATTGACAACTATGGCAACAGCGACAATACCTAACTTTTTTGATCGTTTTTGAGATTCCAAAAGCATTTATCTTCAGAGACTGGGGATCCTTTGCGAATAAACACTGCACTAATCTAATAAGACAAAGGATATGTTTAGCAACACTACCATTAACACAACCCACATGGGCATATACTGAGGATACGAACTCTTATGCAGTAGAAAAGCACTCAAAAAGCCCATGCAAAGTTGTAAATAAAAAGAGCTCTGAAAGCCAACTGAAGTATATACACTGGCTAACCAACCTCTGTCATTCCAGAAATCTGAATTAAAACAAGCAAAGAACGAAGCAAGTCATGAGACACTCAAGCAAATTTTTTTTGTGCTACTGAGAAAGCAATTTTTGTGCTGGATTAAATAGCATCTTATTTCTAAAACAGGGCTAGCTGTGAGAGGGAGCATATGCTCTACAGAGAAGCATCACTACTGATGGCAGTTTGACACAAGGACAATACCAAGGCTGAAAAATGCCAAAGCTGCAATTCAGTTTTTGAAGCAGTTAGGCTTCCTATTCTATGTTTAACATTCGTTACAATGCTACACATCTTTTAACTAACCAGAAAACTGCTTAACAATGAAAGTCATTAGAGAAATGGTGTGCTTTGATTTACCTTTCTACATACAGTAGGAAGATTAAACGGGAGAGTTGCAAATGCCTTGTAGTTTTATTATCTTTCCTGATCATGATGACTTGAATTTCAGGCACATTATAACCAAAACACTTTAGCTTTAATACACTGGCAATGCATGGGTCACAAACATTTCTTCACCATTTCTAAATATTTTTGTTGGTTTTCATGTACACTCAAAGCCTAGATTCCTAATACCAATGCAACAGGTCAAATTCAACAATTCATGCTCCTGTCTGTGCCTTCCAGACAGCTAGATATAATATTGCTCTTGCAGGAAAGGACATTTATCTGACAAGCATATAGCACATGCCAACTAAAAGTTTTCTACCATTGCAAGTTAACTGCTAAACAATGACTGAGTGAGGATAACAAGTCAACTCAAATTACTGACAGCGTGGAGTTTTAGGAACTCAAAACCAAACAACTAGACAGTGACTTTGAAATACTAACACAGATTCACCTAGCATGTATACCTTCTCGAGATAACACAGAACATGTCTTTATACCTAGAGAAAAAAACCTAACAGCAGACTAAAAGCATAAAGAGGAGTCTTAGGAGGCAACACATGTTCTAAAGTCACACTGGAAATTAAATTAATTGACAGAACTCTTAATAGACTAGCAACATTTCTTTACACTAAAGAAGGTAATATTTCTTTGAAACACATTACTATCTGGTTGATCCCATTTGTATAAGAATATACACAGTTGTGTTCAAAAGTTGTTCAAGTTTAGGCATAGGTAGTGACTTTTTAGGAAGTCTGATGACAAATACATCTTTTTCCTGCTGAGTAAAGTTTTTAAACTTCTACAGTGCATTAATTTGTATAAAAGGAAAAGAACACAGAGTATATCTTCATTTGCTTCATTTTACCGTATTTCATTAAAAGGATATTTTGTTCAAGAGGAAATTTTTTGATTTCATTATATCCCAATCTTCATTCAGAAAAGAGTATTACCTTGATAACTTGTTTCACTGACACACAAACCAGACATGACACAACATTGTATAACGATGCATTTGGTCACATATCAAAATTCTAAGACAATGGAACTGAAGTTTGTAATTCAAGTGAAGCAGATACTCAGATTACAATTGCACTATGTAAGTGAACAGTGCGTACATGTTGGACTCTTCTTGCAAAAGTTAAATACTAACTGAAGTTTGTATGTTCTGCAGTACTCTTCTGGCTTTTATGACCATTCTGTCTGTTTTACTGGTCTTTTCCCATTTTATGCACCTAGAAAAAACCTGCTCCGTTTTGAAACAAGATGTATCCACTTTATTCCTTCTCACTAGAAGAACAGAATGTTGTTTCTAAGCATTAGTCACATAGAAAATTCTATTTCCATTCGAGAACACCATGAAAGAATAAGAAAGTAATTCTAGGCATTTATGACAAGGGATTTTTTTTTTTTTTTTAATGGAGTATCACTGTAGAAATTAACAATGAGAAACAACAATGTTAGAATGTTCTTTAAAATGATGCTGCCCAAGTGTATTTCATTATAAAGCTCAAACTGAGGACCCACAAATATATAACCATTGTAGCTAAATTCAGCGGAAGTCCTGGAGGCCATGGGACAGTTCTCAGTCATCAAATACATTTTTCCCCACACTTTTTCATGCCACCATTTTCCTCCAACAAGAGCATGCAGTTAGCCAGTAAAACAAAGTTATCACCCTAAAAGCTAGCCACTACATGCTTATACAGTGCTAATGCCAGAGCAAAGGGTGGGAAAGGGGAGAGAGGCTCAGACCATCAAAATCGGAATTTCAAGCAACATGCTACTGTGGAAACACTCCTTCCATGTCATATTACAAATACTAAACCTTCATTGATGTCTGTAAATAATATTGTCTAATATATTTTATGACTTTTCAGATTAGACACAGGAGTATCACTACCAACAAAACAAAAGTAACTTAAAATGTAGAAACCAATCCAATAAACACAAATACACAGAAATTTTACTTATTGCAGTGCATCATGAATATACCATGTTAATTACTTTAAAATACTACGAAAATACAGTAACTTAATTCTTACAGTACCTCCGATTTACTTGAATCTCAAGTTGCTGTATTTTTTCCAAAAGCCCTTTTTCAGCAGCTTCCCTCTGTAATTCAAACTCTTTACAAGCAGTTTGTACTGCATCCTCTTTTTCACAATTGAGCTTCTGAATGAGCAACCGCCTGTCTTGTTCTTGGTTAGATACTAACAGTTCTTTCTCTTCCTTAAGCTTATGGATAATGGCTTCATATTTTTCCTGCTGTTCACAGAGAGACAACTTTTCCGTTTTTTCCTTTTCTAGGGCATTCACTTCCAACTCTAACTTACTTTGTAGTTCTGTTATTTGCTCTGAGAGTCTTTTTTCTGCCTCAGAAGTTTTTTGATGAAGAAGTGTTACTTTATTTAGTTCAGTTCTAAGCAAATTGGATTCTTCTTCATATCTGTTGACTAGTTCAGAAATGCACTGGTCTTTCTCAATTGTCATCAGAGTCCTCAGTTCTGACAAACCTGCTTGATACTCATCACTACTAATTTGTATTCTATGGTTTAATTCATCTATCTCCTTTTTTAAGCTTTCAGTTTCCTTATCAATCTGAGATTTCAATTTCTCTTGTTGCTGGTTTCTGCTTTCTTCCAACAGAAGCTTCATCTCATCAGTTTCTGCCTCTTTCAGGGCAAGTTCAACTTCTAATTTGCACCTCAAATCAGACAGATCTGAAACCTTGAGTTGTAACTCTTCGACTTGCTTTTGCTTCTCCTGCACAACTACCGCATGAGATTCCTGCATCTGTTCAAGTCTATGCTGGTTCTCTTTTTCTAATTTATCTAAACAGTCCTTGTGCTCAGCTAGCACTTTCTCAAATTCCTGTAAATGCCTGGCTTGTAGGTTGTTTTCCAGTTCTTTTAAATGGCTTTGCTCTAAGCTCTCAAGTTCTGCCCTCAGGAGTTGTAGTTTTTCGTTGTTTTCAACATGAAGTTTTTTCAAGTCTTCAAGTACTATCTCACGTGACTGTCTCAGTTCCTTTATTTCAACATTTTGTGTCTCCATCTGGCATTCCAATTCCAGTAATTTCTGGTCTTTCTCATTCTGAAGGCAAACTACAGCTTCTTTCTCATTTTTCACCATTGCAAATTCATCATTCTTATTCTGAATAACTTCCTCAAGGCCTAGTAAGTCCCCTTTTAACTTCTTAATCTTCTTTTCATTTTCTTCACCATCCTCCAATAATTTATTAATTCTAGTTTCATATTCACTTTTCAAAGACTGTAATTCTTTCTGATGTTTATCTTTTAGTGTTTTTTCAAGTGAGAGTTTTACCTTCTCAATAGTATTTACTATTTCTAATGAAGTGCATTTTAAAGAATTAGAAAAGTCACACTGCTCTCTTTGTACAAGTGTTCTAAAGTGGCAAAGATCTTCTTTTATACCTCTTAAATGTACCTTTGAATCTTGGGCAATAACCCTATACTTCTCCATGCAAATACTGAGAGATGCATTTTCTGCTGAAACAGCCTTTACACCAGAATTTGTATCTTGCATACGTCTACTGTCTATTGCATTGATAACTGAAGAATAAAGAGATTCCACCATCATTTCTGGACTTTGTGGATCACTTATTACATTAGGAGACACAGGATTTTCTTCTATTACAAATTCGTTTACTGCTGACATAAAGTCAGATTCTGGACTTTCTGCTAACGAATCCAAGTCTAATGATCCTTGCTTAAGAGCTTGCTCCAAGTTTGGATGGGCAATAGTTTCAAAATCAAATGTATGAGCATCAATGCTGTCTGGAGACAACTCTTCTAACGGAGCTGGGGGACACACAGGAGGACACAGGGGACCCTGAAGACTGAGTGATGGAGGAGTTCTTGACGAGGTAGCAATTGCAGTTCCTGTTGTACTTTCCATCCTCGGTGTGGTAGCAGATTGTGGCGATGCTTGGCTATTGGAGGCCTACAAGTTATAAAATATGAAACAAACAGTTAACAGAATGATAGGCAAAATTGTTAGTATTTTAAATCATTAAAAATTACCACACAAAACAAGAACTTAGAAAGTCAGCCTTCTTCACCTTGACAGTACAAAATAAGTATAACTAAAACTGAAGGAAAAATGGCAGAAATTCAGAGATTTTCCAGTACATTTAAAAAAAAAATAAACTGCCATTTAAAAACACATAATTATTAAATGTTTACTGTCCAAAAGTTCTACATAGGTCACATATAACTGTATTTGAAAGGGCTTGAAAAGTAACCCAACCGTGAAGTAACCAGTCCGAGATAGGCTTTGTTTCCTGACAGCCTACTGACTTCAGTTTTCCTAATAATTTTGTTACTATTTTTATTCTACTGTTTTTGATGCTGCTACTAAAAATCAGTGTAATCCAGTCACTATTAATATACTAAACTAAGACAGATTACAAGAACCCTTACTAAAACAAAACTGTTGCCTACAAATGTATAAAACCCATGCATGAGAATTCTTCCGCTTGTGAGAATGTGCAAATATTACAGAATACGAAGGGTGCATTCTAATTAAAAGCATTCTGACTTCCAGAATGCAAGACACCACAGCCTGAGTGGATTTTTTTGCCTCCTCCATGACACTCCCATTGCTCCCAATTTTTGACATTTTGCTTCTAGACTTTGAATACCACCAAGCATGATTCTGTAGCAACAGATCCTTCAAAATATTCACCTGAAAAGCTAATAGTTAGAATAGCACCTCACAATCACTAATGAGTAACAGCAGCTTGTAAACCAACACAAAGATAAAGTTAAGCTTCTCCACCTTCCCGGAAATGTTCCCAACTAATTCTCATCAATTTCAATGATAAAATTAAAAAAAAAAATAAAATAAAATAAAAAAAAATTTACCTTTAAATAATTTTACATTAATCATGATTAGATAACGTTTAAATCTCATTATCATCTGTTTGTGTTCATTACTATATGAATTATAAAGCAAGATCTCAAGTTCCAGTGCATACTCTGCTGTAAAGCGTAAATTCATGCAGTGCTTGAAAACCAATCTTTGCTATTTCAAAGACATCATACTTTTCCATTCTGCCATGGAAAATATACTTCAAGTGAATTCAGCTGAAGTTTGATTCATCATAGGTGTAATAGCTGTAACTGCAGGCTAAGTCATGTGCACTTATTTCTATGCACCTGAGACTCAGTAAAGCACCCTTTGGTATGTTTTAAGAAAATAATCAACCTGTCTCAGCAAGGCCTTTGAGACAATGTGTTCTGTGATTTTCAGACTTTTTCTATGTGACAAACTTACTTTAGTTTACAGTACGACGTATTTAAAACATTACACTTCAGTGACAGATTTTCTTATCTTTGTTATTTAATACTTTAACATAACAAATTTACTGCTTGCAAGCTTTGCTTGACAGACTAAGTGAAGTGTGCATTTAAGTCCTCTTCCTTTACTATCTTCAAATCTACCAGAACTAGGAACAAATGGTCACCCTGTAGTGTCATACAGTATCAACTATTAAATACAGTAGGAGGATAGAAGTCCTATTGCCAACATTAGATTGAACAAGTTCCTAAAACAAAAATATAAGCCTAAAGCTTCACAGCAAGCACAGAACACATCCCAGTGCAAGCCAAAAAGCAATATACAGGCTCAGTACTCATCAAGGATGTATTCCTGAACAGCTCTGCAACAGGATGGAAGCAATTCTCCCTAAGAAAATGACAGTGATTTACACACAGTTAAAATACATAATGAGAGTATCTGTGACATGTAGGATGAAAAGATGTGAGCAACATGATCAGGATCACAAACTGGAGTTGTTATGCTGATTTTTTTTTTTAACAGATCAGTGTTCTAAGAGATCTCAGATGGACTGTCTGTAATACCATAGCCCAACCATTACCTTGCTTTTCCATCCTTCATCCCTGAAGGACTTGATCTTATTCATCTGAGTAATGTGACCATCTTGAAAAGAAACTGTCCTAACAACTCCAAGAAACTGTCCTAACAACTTCTAACTAATAGTTAGGAGGACACTTAGAACCAAATGCTACTAACATCCCCAATGTTGGCAGCAAAATATTCTCCTAAGACGTTCAGTCTCAAAGTGCTGGAGAACCTTCAGAATGGTGCTCTTCTCCAAAAGCCAACACTGCCTCCAGCTGATAATCCTCAATATCCTGCTCACACCCCTTTTCCAAACCATCCACACTGTCCCCATACATTTGCATGCCAGGTGTTCTTTAGTGTGTTAGTTTTTACTGAAGAAACTTACACTATCAGCTAAACTCAGCTACTTGCTTAGTGACAGCGGAGCTGAGCAATAAATGGTGAGCAACAGAACTCCAAAAAGCTGAAAGTGCCAGATATCAGATTGATGATGTATGAAGAGCTGATTTTTGTTTTCCCAATCTTTTACAAATGGCTGCTACCCAAAAAGGGACCCTATTCTTCTCCGTACCAAGCAAATGTTCTCTTAATGGAGATTAGTGTGAATAACTGAATTCTGAACTGAGATTTAGGAAGATTATTTCCAGCCCTGACACTCATCTACTTTGCAAAGATGCATTTACACCTCACTTCCACTAGCATTCCATTTTGCACCTATATGAAAGTAAAATATTATAATACAAATATTTTGAAACTCCATAACAAAGCCCCACTGTAAAACACTTATGTTCATTATATACAAAGCATTGTCTTTATTTATTGAAAATGCATGCAGGTCATGAGACAAAGGGAAATGTTCCTTCTGTTACAGGTACTAAATGCTCCTTTTGTTAAAGACAGTATTAAGTCCAGGTTTAAGCATTTCCTTTGAGTTTAATTTCATGCTGTTTACCTAAGAAAACTTAGAAAAACAAACGTTGAAGGATATTGCATATGCTGGTGCATGCCTGGATTCAAAGCATATGTTTTAAGTGACAAACACTTAACACTGATAAACTAGAGCTTTAATACTAATAAAAACAAGCATCACAGATGTCAGTAAGCACATACTAAAAAAGCACTTCAAAGCCTTTGAATACTGGAAGGCCCTACAGAAACCCACATGCAACGGAAAGATAGTATCTGCTTTTGGCACTCCTGCAGAACCATTCTAGAAAGTAAAGAGTAAGGGTATAGCATGAATAAAAAAAAAAAACCAACCAAAAACTTGTCACTATGTGAAGCAACACTCTACTGAGCTTGGCTTCCTTATGACCTGGGCCTGTAACAATGCCATGCCTCTGCTGCGGCTGCTGTTGTCTTCTACCAAGCAAAGAGCTAAATCTCACATTTTGAGTAGCTGGGACCACATGGAAGACTTTATATACTGCTGCCTATCCCTGAGAAGCTGGTGCCTGCCATCTAGTGTATTTACAATCTACAGTCAGCAAGGTATGCATGTGTCATACACTAATTCCTGTGATGATGAAAGAAAAGGCATCAAGAGCAGAAAAAAATCAGAAAAGAGAGACAGAGAAGCAGCGTTAAAAGTTCTCAAGTACTTCTAGATTATATTTTTGTTCTAATCATGTTACTAGAATAAATAGGGAATGGGGCAATTTTTGGAAGGATTACAACAGTGTTTCAGTTTCAAACTTAACTAGAACAAACTGCAGAATCATAATCTGATTTGAAAAGACAGCTTCTCTTACAAGAGAAAATTTAAATACCAAAGGATTCCACATGTCAATCACCTACTAACCATGCAGAAGACACCTTAATCAACTTACCCAACTCCTGTGAGCACCTTAACTTTCTCCCATACATCTTTAACCTAATCATTGATCTGCTTAAACTTTGTATTACAGAAATAAGAGGGCACATCCTTAGCAAGAAAGTTAAATTACAAAGAGTAGGCAGAAAACTTTAAAAAGGAAAACAGATTTCATAGTAGTAACAAATTAAAAATCCACAAAACTGTTCTTTAACTACTCTGATGTAATACTGAAAAAATAAATCAGCTATCAGATAGAGAAGCATATCATCATTAATGTTCCAGGAATTTGAAAGCTTAAATAATAGTCAGGAGGACACTTAGAACCAAATGCTACTAACATCCCCAATAAGGGGTTGATATCCTCACTGACTTACTCTTTACTCACTTGTGTACAGCCACAACTTTTCTCTCCTGCCTAAAGCTACTATCAAAAGACCAGTTGCAGTGGTCAATACAGTAGGATGAACTCCCACCTGACCCAGAGCTAAACTGCTGCACTACCAGCAAGCCAGGGTAACTATCCCAGTCCAACTTAAAAAAAAACAAGTTTCTGCTGCCACCTGTATGGAAAGGGAGGCTGGGCTCAAACGTATCTCCCTGAGGGAATACAAGGCCACATTCTGCTTATAAGCAACAACACCTGCACAGTCACTGCCAACTCTGCACCAAGCTGGGTTGGTATCTCACAATATATCAATAGAATGTGTAGATGCATGAAGCTACAGGTCTATTATCTTCAGGACTATTATTAAATGCTTATTCATACTTCTAATTATATTCTGTAAATACCCAGCAATGCTAAGGATCAGAAAAAGACATTTTCAAATTATTTCAATAATTCTACACAAGAAAAGAATGTGGGCAAAAGTAGTATAATTTAAAAATTCTAGATCATCTGTGTAACAAAGCAACACAGAGAAAGACCTAGTATCTTTCATAAAGTAATAACAAGAGTGCTGTCACAGAGAAGGAAAAATCTGACAGATGTATTTGATTCAATTCCAAAAAAACTGTCCAACTGAATCACTGAAATTACATACAGAAATGGTCATTTTCAAGATGACATCATGAATGGGCTGGCTCTGACTGTGCAATGCAATTTACTCTAAGGAAAGAGACAATTATACAAAGCTTTCTAAGCACTTAACATTTCTGTGTCAGCCAAGAATCCAAAGTCGTCAAAGCACAGCAAAAGAGATGAACAGATTCTCCTGATTTGGCAAGCATCTCTTTTGTGCAGCCAGATACTGATAAAAATTTCTCACATAAGCAAGCCTGAACCAGAAAGGGCAAACCATTAACACATGAACAAGTAATGCACCTTTCTTGTTTATTCTTCTACTGCTGTTATGTCTGTTTTGAATTAAAACTTACTCCTTCGATTTATTTCACACTCTACCAACATTGTAAACCTTGGTGCAAAATTAATTCATTCGAACACCTGTAACTATCCTGGTTTCTTATGACATAAATGTTGGGATGCTCTAAGTTGGATGTGAACTCTTATATTTCAGAGCATGCCCTGCTGGAAAAGCATGTTCAAAAAAACCTCTCAGATTTCACACGATTTATATCACTCTTTGCTCATTCCATTGGCTAAACCAGGCCCTAACACTCTTCTTAATGGCTGTTCATATGAAAAAAATCTTCATAAAGAGGAAAGAAATAAAATATTACATGACATACCTTTTCTACTTTACAGAACAAGAGCAGCCTAGCTCTAGTATTTTACATAAATTCAAGACTTCCAGTAAATCTCGCATTCCAGACCTAGAGGATGTAAACTACACATCACCTGGCTTAAGCAAGAATTTGCAAATTAAAAGCTGAACATGTCCATAACCATGGTAGCTATAGAAGATGCTTCTACTCAGCAATGTGCTTACAAACACTTGCACCAAAGATCACATGAATCAAAAAAAAATTACACCTTTTTTTTTTTTTAAAAAAAAAAAAGCAAAACTGGTAAAGAAACACAATTTGAAGCAGTCAACTTCACAAAAAAACTTAATCATTACTAAATTCACCCAGAGTTTTACTGGGACAGGATACAGTCAGAAGCTAAAAGGACCCTGGTTTGGTATATTATGAAAGTTAGAGGCTGAATGCACGGAAGTAATCAAAAATGATTAGCAGAAACAGGAGTTTCCAGGGGAAAGAATCTGCTTGACAGGGTGAAACGAAGAAGAGATCTTTTTGCAATCTGTTCCTTCTATATTCAAAGAAAGAGACGGCAATATATTTCTTCCCTTCCCCCAAAAGCAAGACTGCAACAAAGAAGTAGGTGACACATCAATATTCAGTTAATGGGGACAACCAACTGAGGCCCTAAATCCCGCTTAACTGCTTGTGCCAAAAGGATTTAAGAAGCAATGCAAAATACCTAGAAGTAACAACTTCATTAAATACAAACTACAGCAACACAGGCAAAATGTACACATTCTGCACACAGAAGCTTTAGAAAATGGCAGAAAACAAATATGAATGGAATCATTCTACTTCAACAATTTCTGTGGAATAGAAGCATCTGTTAAATGTTTAGAAAACATTCAGTACCTTTTGACTATTCTCTAGACAGACTCATTGGAAGAGCTCAAAATTCTCAGTGCACGATTAGAAAGGAAAACTACAATACAGCTATGAGACCAACTAATCTTTACATCTGGAAAAACAAAGTTTCTTTCTTAGGTGGTTAATAAAACAATATTGAAAAAATATTCTACTCTTTTTCATAGAATATTCTCTTTTCTTGGTAAAGAAAAACAAAAATACCTTTTGTTCATTCAGCAGGTCTGTGATAGTTTGTGACATTTCATCCAAACTCTGTGCTGCCTTTACCAGTTTATGTAGAGCACGTACATGCTGGTGAAGAGGTTCAAAGTCACAAAGTATGGGAACCCTTAAAAACAGAGTAAGATTATTTTTTTTTCCCACATTGTTAATCTAATATTCAAGCATATTAAACTATTATCTCTATATTCCAACAAGACTAAGCTTCGCTCTGTATAAGATTTGTACTATCTTCATTTCATCTATTTTACATGGAAAACCCACTAAGACTACCTGGTGTATGCCTTTTAAATTAAGAACTTGAAAGCGTTTAAAGAGTAGATAATGATAAACATAGTGATAAGAAACTAATATGTCAGTCTTTCCTTCTGAGTAAAACATTTACCAGTAGTACCTAGAGTTACAATTACAGAAGAGAACTGATAGTGATTAGATCTGTAATTGAAGCACTTATGTTGGCAAATGACTCTGTTCTTCTCTCCTTTTGGATTCCCCTGAAGTAGCTATTAATTCTCAACTATTTAATTTTAATGACAGGTAATGTAAATTAAAAGACTGATTAATGTGTTGTGATCACATTGCAAGTGTTGCAAGATGAGCTTTCAACTGCAACCTTTCTAAACCTTTGGAAACGCAACATTTATTTAATTTTTCTTGCGAGTTCATATATCCAGGATTATTAATTTGTTCAGCAATAGCTCCACCGAAATCATGAATCAGGAGTTCATTTAGACTAACAATATAATAAAACTAGAATATACTTTAACGTATTTTGTATTCTCCATTCAATATACAGGGCAAGTGGTGTTAGTGTATTTTTGTAGAATTAAGATTTCAATAATCACTCAAACATAATTTCAGAAAATTGTAGCATTGTAAGTAAACAGAATCATCATTTTAATTATTCAGCTCAGTGGTTTGGTGCTGATAGAAAAGGACTGTGCTGGGTCTCAGTTTGCCTATTGCTTGCTCTTTCGATGTTAAATAAAAACAACAAAACTGTACTGCTCTAAAGTTTCTTCTGAGCCTCAGTGTCTACCATGGTGCACGACAGCTTTGCTCACCCGAACTGCAAGTCTACCACTATCATTAATATTTCCACCAAATGTAATCCTGAGCTCAGAAACCAGGAGGAATGAGACATAATCCTACCTCTACTGCCATCAAGCGGAAAGCTATATCACTACAATTCAGATCAAATGAACCAGTTTGGTAAGTAATTGGTGGTCTGAAAATAGCAAGGCAAATTTCCCCCTGAACTCAGTCTAAACTTCCCAGAAAAGCATGAAAATTCTCACAAACCCAAATGTCAGGCAAAAATCAGCAATATGATACCATAGCTTCCACGTTTTTCCAGCATAATCACTGAGGAACAAGACTCAGAGCATAACAAGAGAAATTAAAATGGTACATCAGCCGTACCATGATCAAATCCACTGTCAAGCTAACTAAACTCACTATACTTATTGTATACTTATTCCAGCAGCAATACCATAAGGATGGCCAGGATTTCTGAATCAAAAAGAACACCAGTAAAAAATACAGGTGAAAAATGAAGTGAACTCAGCTCAGGTACTGAGCACAAATTAACAAGTATCAGGCTGATAGTGCTAGTGAACCTCACAGATGACAGCAGAGCACCCTCCTTTTGGATTTATCTTATCATCCTTTGTGGGATTATGGTGTTGGCACTAAAAACCAGAGAGGAATCTCAGCAAAATTCTATCTGCAGATGTCTTTGAGAAGAAGGAAGATGGATACGTGCAGTATTTGACTGTGGTCAGAATGATAGCCAAATCTCCTCCTAAAGAGAACCTTAAGGAGAACTTGCTACTGCCCATTTCCTTGGCTGGCATTCCTCCATCTGACTGCTACAGTTTTAAGATGTTTGACAGGTTTGAAAGCTCACTCTTAATAGTCAACTTATCCAGAAAGACATCTAACAAGTTCTAGGTAAGAAACTCATTCTGTCAGGTTGCTGAGAGAGAAACCAGCAGCTTTCCTATCTATATTTTTATGTCTGCCTCACTGTTGGACTTCAGAAATCTGGAAATAGAGCTTCTGCTCAAAATGCTGGGACTTCCATAGACAGCACAGGCACTCAGAGAATACAGTTTTCAGAAAATCAGCATGTCAGAGAAAAAGCAATAACTGAATATAGGAGATGTCTGAGCTAAAGACATTTATTTGCTCCAGAACACCACTTAACAAAGAGCAAATGGGGAGGAAGAAAAAAAAAAATCAATCTAATTCTGAAAAGACAATTATTTTCCTTTTTGTTTCAGCTATGAGGCAGAGAAGAATGTCCAAAATCTTTAACATCACAATACAGAATGCGTGTATTAAAATTATCTGAGCTTGAATACATGAAGCATATAGATAATATGTAACTTCATGAAGTCAGTGAAGACTATTGCTTAAGAATTGTTTCAGTTCAAAAAATATCCCTGTCTTTTCCTCATGAATAATTAACTTGGGGGGCAGGGAAGAGGGAAACAAAGGGGGTGTTATTAGGTGGGGAAGCTATTTCCATACCGCACAAAGTTTAAAAAGGTGCTTTACCTGAGTAACGGCTGTACTTCTGAAGGACAAAAAGACTGCAAAAACTGCAAGTCACTTAATGAGATATCTGGAAGCTCACTGTCAAATCTGCGAGGCTTTCGCGTCTGTATTTAAAAGAAATAATATACAGGTTATTAAGTAAGCAGTATCAAGATAACAGAGGAAGGATTAAAAATAGCCTCATTAATAACACAGAAAATTTGGTGATTAACCAATATATATCCCTCTCAAAAGATTTCACACCTTTTTTGAAAGAACCATGTCTGGCCCGAGCCCGCCAGAAGAGTGGTCATTTACATTTATAGTCACTAACTCTATTCTACTGATGCCCAAGGCACTCTGAATAGAGTACGTCAGCTGGAAAGGAGTATAACCATCATGTAGTCCAACTTTCTCCCTACTACCATGCTTCACAATAACATTAAGGATGTGCTTAAAAGTTAAGGAATACGAGATAGCACTGAAACTTTATTTGTTGTGCTACTAAATAGTCAAGTATTAGTTCAGATCAGTATTCGAAACACTAAGTAACACTTTATTTTCCAAGTATCTTTTTTCTTTTTTGTTTTTCTTAAAGAGAAAAGGTGCAAACAAGAAGCTGAAATTGTTAAACAATGCAAAGTGAGATGGCCACATTAGAATCAGGGACAGTTACCTTACTTAAATTAGCTACAGTGCATGAAATTGAAGTTACCAGGCAAAGCTTGATTACAGCTATACTTTTTCACCCCTTCATGTTATCAGCCAATAAAGAGATAAAAATACTTTTCCACTAAACTGGTGATTATAGAAAAATGTGAAAACCTCTTACTTGCTTTTACCATCCGCTTAATTTTATGGCTTTATTATTCAGAAAAGAAAATAAGATGATCAAATTATTCCTCTAGGCTTCATTTTACTGATCACTAACAACCATTTTTTGCTCAATACCACAGGCTCCTTGTTAAAAAGAAGTATCAAATTGACATTTCCTCTCCCACCACGCTGAAAGTTATGAACCAATGTTGATATGAGCCCCTTGAAATAGCAAGGAACACTAGCTGCTAGCTTGTTCATCTGTGTCAGAGCAATGTTACAGGGGTATAGATTGAATGAAGCAAGCTTCACTTTGCAATTTATGAAAACACTGTTTATAAGAATTTAAGAAAAACCCGAAAATATATTGAGTACATACACAAAAGGATGGAGGCCATGAGTCAAGTCCTCTAAACAAACGATTCCTTAGAAAAGACTTCCCTGGATAAAGAAAATAATTACTTAAAAAACCAGAAATGCTACGAGCAATGCCTCAAGAGAAAATTATTCAGCTGCTGCAGTCTAACACCTCAACTAATTTGAAAGCATTACGAACTATGCGATTTCTTGACAACCAAAAATTGCAAGTGACCACAGAACTTCCATGTGAAACCCACCATCCAGGTAGAACTTCTCACTTCACTGAAGCATCTTTTTGCTTAAGTTCACCCCTGAAAAAGCCTCAACTCCTTATTCAAATTTTCTTTGTAATCCTGCTAATTTCTTTTCCAAAATTCTGAAAACCTTTTGCTCAATTATCTTATTTTAGCTGCCCATTTAGATCATAAATTGCAGACTTTGCAGAAAAAAAGAGAAGTTGATCAGTTTTTTTACCAGCAACTTTTCTTATTTATTTATTCATTTATTTTTTTATTTTAAAAGCTTCTGGTCAAAATACTCAGATGTGGGTCTTTTCTTGCCTTTTTCTGAAGTAGTACAGAGTAAGTCACAGCAAAACACAAATATTCAGTAATGGTTTTAAAGTGTTACTTAAAAGAACAGTAAAGCTCACAGAGCAAGTTCAAACAGAAACTGCATTTGAACGTAATATTCAAAAATCTTATCATTGACAAGCATTAAACTAATTAGAAGTTTCACATTATTTTGGATAATCTATACAAAACAGCTCATTAATTTGATTACTAGCAAAATTAATAAAAAATATTTCATCCACAATAGGACCATCTGGCACATTGCATGCATTTCCTGTTTAAGTAAAAAAATTATACAGGTATTTAAGCTATCACAAAAAAAAGTATTTTAACTACAAAGACGAAAGTCACACTTAACCACAATTCTGATTTCACAGAAAAAAAAAAGTACTTACTGAACAGTTTACCAAAAGATTCCCTTTTTGCCTTTTCAGCTTCATATAGGTGTTGTCCATCTTTTATTAAAGCGCCTGCCCACTGTGGAAGGGAAAGTATTTAGTTATTGTTACTTTATACACTGTCACAAAGGTTTAGTCCTGAGGTTTTACTTACTTACCTCCCTGTAGTGTTTTATGAACATTTTTCTCCTCACAACCTCAACAACAGCCAGGCAGTACATCTGAGGAACAGTACTGAGAGCCTCTACAACTCTGACCCTTTCTAGGAGCTCTGTTACAAGACGAAGCAATGCTTGTAGTTTCTCTCCATCTTGGTCAGCATGAAGCATTACAAAACAACACCACCTACAAAAGTAGATTACATTTTAGAAGATAACAACTTCGTCATCTCTGCTACATTTCAATTTCACTAAGATCAGCAACATGTTTGGATGAACTGAACAATGACATCATTTACATGGGACAACAACAAGCTATCTAGAAGTGTCAAGCACTTAGAATTCAGCAGACACACTGCAGTTCCCTGCTAACTTCTCACAGTAAGATATCCACATCAGTGGTCAAAAAATGAACACTTACCACCAGTTTTTGATAAGCAATGCTCTTGGCATACAAAACCCTGGGAGGAATGGCAATGTAAATTCCTGAGCAAAGAAGAGGCTAATTTTTGTCTATAAATCTTAAAAGTACTTACTGAAAAACATTAGCAAGACATATTAAAGGTAGCAATATTGTCCAAGAAGCAATATCAGAACAATGGGAAGTTCACGCCATCTACTCATGTGCTGCAAGTAACAGCACCTGTAATGTGCAAATTCTCACACCTTGTAATCCCATTTTCGATTATCTTATTGATATAACCAATATATTAATGTCAAGCACAGCCACCAACATAACTTAGTCACAGGGTTACTACTGAAAAGGTAATTACCGGTGTGTTTCAGAGGAAACATTACAGTAACTTCGCCATCACAGAAGGCATAAGGTGGAAGCATATCTCACAAGTTATTAAAATAATCATGTTTTTTTTTTTGAGAGAAATGAATCAAAACAATAAATGCAAATAAGTCAACATTAAACAACTTGAAACATATCTTAATGGGGAAACTACAAGATGGGCACTGTTGACTTCCTCACAGTA
The DNA here is from genome assembly GCA_024733675.1 of Psilopsiagon aymara. Lineage (NCBI taxonomy): Eukaryota > Metazoa > Chordata > Aves > Psittaciformes > Psittacidae > Psilopsiagon > Psilopsiagon aymara. Next base: position 40,106 of record JANRGW010023358.1, read on the forward strand.
ATAAGTAGTAAAAAATACAAAGAAGGCATTACATGAAGCCAACAAGTGCCAGTTCAAAACACAAAGGGATGCACATTTTCTATACAACATACAGCTGCAGAACTTGCAAAATCTGCAAAAAGAGGAGTCTGTGAATTCAAAAAAGACGGCCAAGCTTATTAAAAAACCTTCATCAGAAATTAAAACCAAAAGAGCTGCTTCTAGATCAGATATTCCCTAAGAAGATTTACTATGAACTAATGTTCTCACCTCATTATTAGATTCCTATTATGATCATTTGCTACTACTGACAGCTATTGAAAATTAGCTAGAAGAACCTTTGGTTTGACCCAAAAAACAGTTGTTTTTTTAGGTTTTCGTTTTGATTGCTGGTTTGGTTTTGGTGGGGGTTTTTTGGGTTTTTTTTGTTGGTTTTTTTTTTTTTTAAACCTGTTTGGGGGGTTTTGATTGTGGGTTATTTGGTGTGCTGTTTTTTTGTTGGGATGAGCTATTTCTTTTAATATACATATATGCATATATATATATATATATGTACCTATACACCTTATTCTTCTTTTCAGATCTACCTTCTATGCATTCACTCTTCACACCTCACTAGCTTACTCCATACAAAGGGATTCAAATATTTTCCTCTAAAAAACTCATGAATTAAAGTGTATACTACACAAACATTCAAACACATAGGAAATGAAAGTGATATTTATGGCAACTGAGGTTCTACGTACTATCCCTAAATACCTGCTAGTATTATACTAGTGAAAAATAGTGGAAAAGAGTCAGCCATCTTTTCACTGGGCTACGAGCAGATGCATAGGCAAGAAAGAAAGACAAATTCACATTTTGATTCACCTAGAAGTAATTCATTTTGCAAGCACAACAGGATCTTTGTCACTAGAGCACTGCTGATTTTGCTTTACTCTTTTCTGCACCTTGTCTCATCATACATAAACTGTAGCCTCTTCAAAAAAACCCCAAAACATCTACTTGATAGATATCCAGCATACAAGTCTAACAGGGTCACATTTCTAATTGCTAGCTGCCAGAGAAAACAAAGGTTTCCCCCTGCCCCGTTGTTAAACTCTGTATACTTTTCCTACGTACCTAATATGACAGATTATCTAAGGCTTAATTCTTAACTCTAGTAGTGTGAAAAAATGTATTTCCCATTGAGCAATACAGACTACTTACTGCCTTCTGTGTTATAAAGAGGCTTACAAGAAAAACTGCTATTTTTACTGGCTGTGACTAAATATAATTATTTTTTGACAAACTACAAGTAAATCAAATTACCAGCAGGTTTTCCTGCCTTGATGTAATCAGAAGCTACTGAAGAGTGCTTCACTTATGCTTATTATAATCATTTGCAAACATCAATATAATTGCCAATCAAATTCTACATAAGATACCACCAGCTTCTGAAGTTCATGAGAGGAGAGGGGATCATAGGTTCTTGGACACTGTTTTATTGATACAAAGACCATTTAAACTCTAAGAAAAGTTTATCTCAAAACAGTATTTTGTTTCACACTTACAAATAACTTCATATACAAACTGAAGCTATCCAACTTTTGTTTTCTCTTCTGTTAAACAAAACTCTATGCATTACCAAAGATTTTCTTAAGACATGCATTCTTTAAACAATCTTGATGCAAGTGCAAGCAATATAAAGTGGAAAAGTTGTAACTTACTTCAGTCTGACTTGTAGATTATTCGCAAGCTCCTGTTTGGCAGTGGTACATTTCTGTTTAATATCTAACAGTTTTCTGTGATTAGTTAACATAATCATCAGCTGATTTGCATGACTCAAACACAGATCAGGCAGCACAGAAGGATCTTTCAAGTTCTCAGCTCTCTTCTGATTAGCCAAAAATCCCTAGAGTAAGAGAGATAAATTTTTTTAATACAAGCTCTACAACATTCAAAAAGTATCGAAGTGATCCATCTTCTACCTAAGGATGCAAGCATTTCAATAAACTTACTGTAATCATTGAGAAGTATAACGGAATGTTACATAGACAAGTGTCAAAGTTGCTTTCTTTTCGTTCTATAATCCAGTCCAAATAAATGTTATCTGATAGCTCCCTCCCAGTTACCAACACAACCCTGTAAAAACTATACACAACTAACCAACCCCTGTGAAAGATAACAAAAATTAATGAAGCAGAAACGCAGCTACTAGGACAGACGGGATTAACCACCGTTGTAATTTCTGTCAACAACCAGCCTGTTGACTGCTGGCATATGTGAGACGTATACTTTAGCCCACAATAGTACTGAATATACTCTAAATTGATGTTACACCTCTTGCATACAGAAATTCATATATGAAACTAATTCTTTTTAAAAGCCAAGATCACAGCTAGGCATCTTATTTGCACACAGGAATTGGGCATTGCTAAGAATTACCTGTTGTGATTTGTAACAGTGAGAGACAAAACAGAGAAGATGGACTGCCTTACATAATCAGCCATCTAAGAGTTGTTTACAGGAAATGACATCTATAAAGACACACAGAAGTGATGGTGAAGACAGAGGGCTACTGGTATAACTCCTGTGCCAGGCTATTGACTGCTGGAAGGCCCTTTAGGCAAGAAATTCATATCCCGCCTCTGACACGTTGCCTCAGCATCACAGTGGTCACTATGCTTGTAGTTCTACAGACTTGTTTATTAAGCCTGTGTTTTCTTAGTAAAGAATTCAAAACCAGAAAATAGCTTTAAGTGCTTCTTTCTGAAGCTGAAATTGACAAGAATCACATATATGCCACATATAAAACTGTTGTAAAATGAAATCAGCATCATTGATTTGCTACTGAATGTAAAACAATCTTGTTACAAGATGTGGAAAACACGTTTGCAAAGCCTGCAATAAATATTTATATCCTAGTGAGAACAGCACAGAAATCAAAGTATCAAACAAGTATATTAAGTACAGTGAAATAAAAGGCAGATGCATACTGAACACTGAAGAGAATACTGAACAGTCAATTGTTTACTGAACTCAGAGCAACTTATGTACTGAATGAGTGAAGATCCTTTGTGAAACAAAAGGAGGCTGCAAACTTTTTAACTGTACGTATTATCCAAGCCAAGTGAACGGAAACCAGAAAGAGTGGGAATTATGTTATCAAGAAGAGAACAGCTATATCAAAAGAACGTGGGCCATCTAGTCAAGGATGATAAAGACACTGAGAAAAACATGCTGTGATATTCATCAGAGAATTGCTAATCACCAAAATGAAAGGAGTATAGACATGAGATTATATTGGTTTGAACTAGCCAAAATTATCTTCATATCCAAGATTAACAGATGTTTGTAAACATTAGGACAAGCAGATTCTATACAACTTTGTAACAAAAGTAAAGATGACAAGAAAATAACTGTTTTTAAATAGTAGCTCAGTAAGCTTTCTAAATGAATCACATGGCATAGAGCCTGAAGTTACATGTAACTGAAGGCTGTGAGCTAGAAAATCCCTTCCAGCTTTACTCCCAGTTCCAAGAGGCTATTCATAAATTTGGGAATCTTTTGCCATTTATGAATCTGTGGACTTATTTTTAAAATAAAATTTAAACTAAAAAAAAGCACCAATAAATTTCGGAAAAATCCAGGATCTAAATAATCAATTTTTCTCACAAGTTCTTGCCTTTCCAGCCCTTATCAGATGACAGGATTCATGGCATGAGCACCACAGTCAAACTGAGAAGGAATCTGAAAAGCAGGTATGATAATAACTTCATAGATTTTTTCCAACTACTTCAAAATCAAAGAAGTAGCAATAAAAGAAACATTTAAGAACTTTTTATACTGAACTTCAAACAATATAATAAGCAGCTGAGACAACCCTGGATCACTATAAACATATAAATGTAAGGTTTTCTTTAATGTAACAACAAGCAGGTAGAAAATAAAAGTACAGAATACAACAGTGACAAAGTCCTTTCCCCAAAACTTTAAGTGAAAGAGGACAAGCCCAGAATCAAGAACACCATCTGCCAACCATGTTTTTTTGAAGTATGTTTAACACAGTTAATAATCATAGAATACCAGGTTGGAAGGGACATCAAGTATTATCTGGTCCAACCTTTCTTGGCAAAGCATGACAGACTATATGGCCCAGCACTCTGTTCTAGATAATGTCCAATACTGGGGAATTCACCTTTCCTGTCCAACTGAAATTTACCCAGGAGTAACTTACATCCACTATCCCTCATCTTTTCCATGTGACACCTTGTATAAAGGGAGTCTCCATCTTCTTCATAACTACCCTTTGAGCACTGAAACACGGTGATAAGTTCTCCCCTGAGCATTTTTTTTCTCTAGGTTGAACAAACCTAGTTTTCTCTCAGCCTTTACTTACACATCAGGCCTCCCAATCCTTTGATCATCCCTTTTTTGTACATCAGTGACCAAAACTGAACAAAGTATTCCTGGTGTGGCTTGACAAGAGCTGAGCAGAGTAGGACAGTGACATCTTTATCTCTGCCAGTGACATTCTTGTTGATGCAAACCAGCATCCTCTTCGCACTCTTTGCCACTGCTGCATGCTATTCACTCATATTGAGCCGCTTGTCCATCAGGACTTCCAGGTCCCATTCTACAAAGCTGCTCCCCACTCAGGTAGGTCCCAGCCCATGCTGCACTACTGGATTTTGTTTACCCAGGTGCAAGACCATACACTTGTCTTTTTTGAACTTCATTAGGCTCTTGTTAACTCACTCTTTCAGCCTATCCTGGTCATTCTGCAGGGTGGGTCCCCTTCCAAGGTGTCCACTTTCCCACTCAGCTTGGTATCATTGACAAACTTGGTCAGGGTACACTTGATCCCATCTACCAGATCATTTATGATGATATTAAACAGCACTGGGACCAATATTGATCCGTAAGTGACCCCACTAGTCTACACCATAATGTGTCAGTTTCTCTAGGAGGAGGCTGAGGGAAACCATACTGAAAGCGTTGGAGACATCCAAGTAGACAATGCCCACTGGTTGTCCCACATCAATTAAGTAGACTGCTTTGCCTTAGAAGGTGATCAGATTTGTCAAGCATCATTTGCCTCTGGTGCATCTGTGCTGGCTTTAAACAATCATGTGCTTCATTTGACTTGTGACAGTCCCCAGGCTGATTCAGTCCATAACATTCCCAAGGGCTGAAGACTGATGGACCTGTAATTGCCCGGATCCTCTTCTGAGGAAAATGCAGGTGGACCCTTCTTGTAGATGGGTGTGACATTTGTCTTCCTCCATTCTACTGGGACATCCCCCCCCAGTCTTCACGTCTCAAAGATTATGAAGTGGCCCTGCAACAGTGTTTGCCAGCACCCTTAAGAAGTCATTTCTATGAATCTAATTGATGGAAATGCATTTGAAAGTAACAGAATGTTTTGAAATGCTACACTATGAGTAGTGAAATTAGAAATAATAAATGAAATAAAGCACAATAATACGTTAAAAAAGAGAAACTGTGGGGCAGAATCACACTGAAAGATTAGTCTCCAGATTTCTAGAGGCATACTCTTACTACATATCGCCACCTACTGACCATAATTCTATAGACTCATATAACAAACATGTTTCCACAGACCAAGAAAATCTTTTGGTTAATTTAACAAAGCAGCTTTCTACATTAAATGCTAGGGGGGTGGAGATCAACTCTTAAGCTACATAACTTAGGATGTAATTTTAATACAAAAGGCTGTTTAACGGTCAGTTAATTGCAAAGGCTGACTGAAAGCAAGAGAACTCTTTTAAGGCAGGCCCAGGAACAAACAAATTAACAATGAGGCCTTTTAGCAGCAAATTACTTGTTCCGTGGAATCAGGTTGGTTTAAAATTTAATAAAGAAACTGAGGTTGGAGTAGAAAGTCAACTCAAATTCTGGACAGAACATCAGCTTTTTCTGGCCTGGGGAAAAGAAGCCTCCCTAAAGCTTCCAATACAAATACTGCCAATGGAATCACATTGAGATACTCCTTATCCTTATTCTATAAAATACCTTCACTTTATTCTTTATGAACACAAACAGATCTCTGCTGGAAGTTTGATGTAAAGTGAAATTGCACATGTTCTTTTTTCTTATTCGGAGGAAACTTAATTTCTAAAAAAATACGAAACACAAAAACACCCACGAGAAAAACCCAAACAACAAAAGCAAACAAACAAAAAATTAACAAAAATCCCAACAACCCAGATGTTTCCCACTCCAGAAACACCATCATATACTGACGTATCTCAGGAACCAACAAATTTATTCTGGTGCTTTTATGAAAATGCTTACTGGCCAAATTGGAATGAAAAAGATTTCATATAATCAAGAGAATGTCCTCAGAAATACTCTAACTATAAAAATACACAGCTTAAGATGCACTTGACAATGTTGCAGAGAACTACAGCTCTACATGTTCCTAATGCATGAAGTCCTGGATATTTTAAGTAAGACATTTAGATTTTGTAAAACTACTTTTTCTCCAACATAGATAAAGTGACATAAATACAAGCCCTGACTTTAAAGTTCTCGTGCAATCCAGCACCGTGTTGCATTTTCAGCTAGTTAGATTTTTTTAAAAAGAATTTAAATTAATATTGTAGCTGGAATTACGAGCTGAAAACACAAGGAGTAAAAACTACCAATATTTAAACATCAAATTATTATGACTATTGCATCTTTATGAGCACCTCCACTCTATTACATTGAAAACTATCTTGCATTAAGACATGCAACTGTTTCATTGCAATCGGCATACACATATCAAAAATCTGCTATTTTCCAATGTTGCACACACAAATGTACATTACCTGAGCAAGTTCTTTTTGTTCATTCACCAGTCTGCTGCAGCTTGCTATCATCTGGTCTAATGCATAGAGCCTATCCTCGAGGCCTTTAATAGCCTTCATGTTCTGATTATCTAGTTTGGCGATAGTTTGGCGACATTCTGCCAGAAAGGGTTGGATGATCCTTGGATCAAGCTGGAAAAAGGGGGAAATAGAAAAATGTTTATTAGCAATTGACACGCTGAAAGGTGATGCGAGCTATTTAAACACATTTTTAGCGCCCGAGTATTTATTTTTAATAACATGTACCTACATCTGTTATCTGTTTCAGAATACTGAGTTAATGTGTCTGAGCCTTTTGTATCACAGTACGAACTTCTTTGAAGTGTTCCAAGCAAACTATCACAGGAATCAGGATGCTTACAAGGAGAAGGGATGTCAGTTGTGGGTGCAAGGCAGGGTGCTGGGAGAGGACGTAGTTTAAAGGTAATGGACACAGTTTATCCCGGAAAAGAGTCCACACACCTAAAATCAAGTGATGAATGCGACTCAGTGGGAAATGCAGTAGGAAGGGTGATGAGAAAAAGCTGTAAGACTCATTATCCTTTTCCTACCAAATTAATGTTTTTATTGACTGCTTAGACAAACAGATCAGTTCTAATTAACTGGAAAACAAGCTACAGAAAATCAATAAATTTGTAATATTTATGTTTTTCCTAATAAAAACATATTTTAAAAATTATTTAATCGTATTCCTTCACAGGTTTTTATCCAGAAATTACACAATGGTTTGGGTTGGAAGGGGCCTTACAGATCATCTGGTTCCATACTCCCTGCCATAGGCAAGGGCACTTTCCACTAGACTAGAGTGCTCTAAGCCCCATCCAGGCTGGTCTTGAACACTTCCAGGGACAGGGCAGCCACAACTTTGCTGGGCAACCTGTTCCAGTGTCTCACCTCTTAATGATTGAAATGCTAAGAGGCTACCAATGTCCACAGATATTAAGGGTGGCACTTCAAGATTCACTAGGAGAACAGCAAAATAAATTAGAGTCTTTATTTCCTTAGCTCTAGAATTAACATAGGTAATTACAACAGCTTATGTAGAAGACAGTCTAAGCCTAGAATATATTATTTAGAAGCACATTAAGAGTCACAAGGTGTTAGCAGAATGTGAACAAATTTATCCAAAATGGTTATGTATGTCATCTATTACATTAGGATCTAGGGAAAAGGACAATATCCTGTGAGGTCGCACTAGCAGTCATAACACTGGCTTCTTCTGTCAGCTACCCACAGAGCACGCATCAATTCACAAAAAAAAAAATAATCTAAATAAATAAAAAATGGCAGCACGTATATGACTCAGTATTAACATAAATAAAAAGCAATATTTTCATTCTATTATTTAACCGTATAAAAGCTTTCACATATAGCACTTCTGCTTTCTGGAAAGGCCCCTCTGGGGTATAGAGAGAGGAGTCTGCAGAGGAAAAGCATTACAAAGTAAGGAGTAACACAAAGAATAGCACTTCCATTCTCTTCAAATAAACAAAGCCTCCAAAACAAACAGAAGACAACAAGAAGTACCGAAAACTAGTAATGAGCCCCAAATAAGTAATTAATTCTATTATTAATGTCACAAAATAGCAAAGGCTTATTTTTAGTATGTTACGAATGGCCTTATGAATCTTGTTGTTTCTCAAGTAGCCCATCTTCAAGAACCAGTAATAGTCTCTGAGATTAAACCAGATTGCTTTTATAGGATGATCTTCATTGCCATCCTATTCAGGATTGCTTCCCTGTGGCAGTCTGAACTTCTTCACTGCAGCATCCAGAACAGTTTAAGAGACAAAATATTCAAGAATGATATGGTGGGTTTATTTTTACCTTCATAAACTAATTGTGTTCTATTTCTTTTTACTAAGAATACCTATTCCTCTCATTCCACCCTTTATTTTGTTCATCAATTCTTTTTATCCCATCCTTGACCTAATTGCATCTGTAGTATTCAGCTCTACTTTCACTGGTAGATAATACTGTTCTCATCTTTAAAACTCTCCTATTTGAGTGGCTATGACAGCACTTAACTGAAACTTCTCTTTAGCTCCTACTTAACCCACTGTTTTTACTGCAGCCTAGGTTTCTGTAATTAGAAGTGTTATTTTGTAGAAAAACCTACAGGCTAGAACCACCACCCAACAGCACCCTGTGCAACACAGGCAGTCTTGGAAGTATCAAAGGTATATCATACATTCTGATGCTTTGAACTTCACTAAAAACTTACCTGAAATCAGAGTTTCAAAAACGCATTGCAATCACAAGCCATTTGTGTAGTTCGTATTTCCAAGAAAGAAAGAGCATGGGGAGAATGCAGGAAAAACAATAGAAAACAAGTTAGTGCCATTTTATTCTGACTTGCTTTGCTGTGATCTTAAGCAAATATTAAAAGAACAACTGTGTTGCAGATAACATTTTCTTTTCCTTTTCAGCTACAGGCCAATCCTGCCTTCAGGTTAATTCTAAATAAGTGGTGGGTAATGATTCAACCCTTTGTCTGTGCAGCTATCAAAATAGAGCAAATTAATATTTCCTAAGGCAAACTACAAACTATCACATTACTTCAAAGTTTTGGGCTTTCTTGCGAACCAAAACAGATCAAGATTGATCAATCACAGTTGTTCTGGTGGTGGGCAGAATAATCTGACCAAAGCATTTTCTGTTTGTACCAAGAAAACAGAAAGAAACTTCATTTTTGCAGAAGCAATCATTTTTTCCTTACAAAATTCAGCTTAAGTTACAACATAAATCACAATAGCTGTAACAAAGGACTCCTGACAAGTCTTCTAAGACAAGAACAGGAAAGCACATAGTTACAAGACAGCCTCCATTTTGTAGGGATGCATGTCAGATAAGACTCAAGCTGATCAAAAAAGGTAAAGTAAGTATTTAACTAAAGCAGGTTTTGTTTTTTCTTCTCCTTTTTGTATACTGTCCTGGTTTTGGCTGGGATACAGTTAATTTTCCTCCTAGTAGCTGGTGCAGTGCTGCAGTTTTATTTAGTCTGAGAAAAATGCTGATAACACACCAGTGTTGTAGTTGTTGCTAAGTAATGCTTACCCTGATCAAGGACTTTTCAGTCCCTCATGCTCTGCCAGTGAGAAGGGGCACAAGAAGCCGGGAGGGAACAGAGACAGGGCACCTAACCCAAACTGGCCAAAGGGGCATTCCATACCACAGAACAGCAAGCCCAGTACGGGAACTGGGGTGAAACTGGTTGTGAGCCACTGACTTGGAGACAGGTTGGGCATTGCCCAGCAGGATGTGAGCAACTGTACTGGGCATACCTTCCTCTTCTGGGGTTTTGTTTTTCTCTCCCTTTTTGTTGTTTCCCTTTCAATTACAATTATTATAATATTTTATTGCAATTATTAAGCTGTTCTTATCGCAACCCACTGGTTTTACCTTCTTTTTGATTCTTCTCCCCATCCCACCAGGTTGCGAAGAGAGTGAAAGAATGAGCAAGCTGCTGAGTGGTACTTAGTTGCCAGATTGGTTTAAACCACCTTTAAGTATAATTTATTTGTAAGCAACTGTTTAATGTCTGCCTCAAAATACCAATTTTTAAGAGACACTACATTTGTGCCTGTTAATATTATATAAAGTAAATTTCTTCTCACACAGCTGAACTACTGGGCTTTGTTATTCTTGTTTAGCAGAAAGCACCTTGTGGTGTAACTGAACAAACAGGAAAGAGGATTATCTCACGACTTCAGCAATAAGGAAGACCTTCCCACAAAAAAACCTGAGTAAAATTTTCACAAAAGAAAAACACTTGTCAAGCCTAATCTTAGCCTCTGCTGTACTACTAAAATTTAGACAGCTCTAGATCTTAAGCAGCCCTTGACATTAAACTCAATTCTGCAAATTTTAAGACAGAATTAAAAAAAAAAAATCAGTGTACAAAACTGACTAAATTATAATATTCCCTAAAATAGATGGGCATTAGACATAACTGAGACAGTGTTCCAGTCCTACCCTGCAGAGGAAATAAAGTGTCAAAGACAACAGAAACTGTTTTCTTTGTTCAGGGTATACTGAGTTGCAATAGCATAAAATTATACATACGCACATAAGGTTTGACAATGTAAGAAACATAAGCTACAGTGAAAGCAAAGGAAGAAAGTCTCTAGGCAAAAAGATTTTAAAACGTTATAATGCTCACTGGTAGAAAGCATAGAAAGTGTATTCTACCAGCAGCAGAAATACATCCTGACATGCTGGACTCCTTTGAGTACACTGGTATCAGGTAATAAAGTATGCAGGTATGAAAATTTATCATGATTAACCACACTAATTTGTCCTAGATTTTAATAAAGGCTTCAGTATTCTTAACACAAAATGCATTCACTGGGGCACAGAAAAACCTTTCTTTCACTGAAAGCACAATTTCTATGAAAAAGACAAAGAACAGATGTCAAGTCACTTTGCTTAGATGCTGCAAGAAGCTACTGGCTTTCCAATAGGAACAGCTATTCCAGAAACAAACAAGATACATGCACTCATTGCGAAATTAAAACATTTTCCTAAAGGTCAAATTCTTAACAATCAAGAACCCTGAAAATACTTCGCACACTCACCCCCATCCCCAGTCTCTGCTCTGGGCTCCACTCATAAAGCTAGCTGAGAAACAATGAGTTACAAGAAGCTGGAAGAGCAACATCCAATGCAATATAATTTGGTCTTTAAAAAACTGTTAACTTACCCTGCTCATAGAATCAAAACATTTTCTGACCAGCGATTCAACATCATTAGGTCTATCTTGAACATTTATCCAGTCTAATAAAGACACATTGAAAGAAGGCTGATCATCATCTTTCAATTCTACTGATGTTTCACTGTCCTGGACAGTAGCATTTTGACCAGATTCCTTATCGTCTTTTATGTTTTCAGGATCTGTGCCTTCCAAAGCTGAATGTTCAACTGACTTGCAAAATGAGGCTAACATTGATTTACTGTTCACTTTAGATATATCAGAATCAAGCACCAATTCAGGAGATTTCCCATCCTCAGTTTCTTCACTTTCTGCCCCTCCATGCTCAGCTGAAGAATCCAGTCTTCCTAAACACTCTCTGTAACTATGTCTTGTTAGGCACTCCAGCAGTGGTATCTTGGCCATTATAGAAACAGCAGAACCCAAGCTTTTTTTTTTTAGAAGAGTGAAACAAACAACAAAACAAAACAAACAAAAAAAACAAACAAAAAAATGAAAACAAAAAAAGAAATTAGTACCTAGCAGCCAGTGTGACAAAAACTTAGATACACACACCCCCCCCCCCAATATATATGTGTTCAGCATCAATTGTATGAGAGGACAGCTAAAGAAGCTACAATTTTTGTTCTCTTTCACTGCTGAACTATTCCAAACTTTCAAGTTAACTTACATTTACAATGTAAACAGTTTGATTAACTGAGACATTCCCCTTTTTCTTTTTTTAACCACACAACAGAGACTTTAGGTTTCCAGCCTGAATAGATACCAATGCTTACTAGCAATGTTCAACTATCCTCCAGCCAACTACTTTCACAGAGTTTTAATAGTTTCTATATATTCGTAAAAGCTATGAAGTTCAATTTCTTCTCTTTAAAAAAAACCCATATTTCTGTTTTAAGTATCCAACATCCACTTACATCCTATTAGACAAAGCACTCCTATAAAAACCATAACACCGAACTATAATGTCCAGAAAAATGTCAAAGATCTTCCTTGAAGTAACATCCAGTCTGCAGGACACAAGTATACATACATACATATATAAACACACACACTCCCAAAGTTATACACATACACCCGAAGTTTGTATTATGACTCCATAGTTTCACCACAGATAATCATTCTTAATATCTGTTCAAGTGTATTAAAAACCAATTAACTGAAAAATGCAAATACGCATTTTAACAAGTTGATTAATGTTTAAATTTAATCTAGCTGTTTCTGCTGCACATTTGGAAGCATGCCAGCTCTTAAACAGCTGTTCATTAATGAGCATATCTTCCACATAATTTAATGCAGGTTTCTGTGTGCTGACAAATACGCAAGGAAAAAATGTCAGTTAAAAAACTGACAAGCATAGAACAGAAACAATGTTCTCCATGACACATAATCAAATAAATACATGCTTGCTTAATCAGACCAGACATACAATACTCAGTAAGTTTAAAATACAGTAACTTTGGATGTTGAGACTGAATTTAATGGCAAACCTACTGTGTAAGTTTCAACTTGATATCATCTATGGACTGCAAATAGCTTGAATATACATTTTCAAACTTGAAAAGTAGTTTTTGGTAAGAGTATGTACAATCTTCCAAGTTGGCCATTATGGCAGCCCAGCCTTGATGCTGAAGATGTTCATCATGTACAAGACCTTCACAAAAGGAGCAAAGTTTCTTGGCAATCTCATACATTTCCTGGGAGAAAGCAAAATAAAAAATACAAAAAAAACATCAAAATGCAAATCACTTTAGGTTATTACTGTGATAACTATATGAACCATTACACTGAGACATTTAGAAAATACTAGCATGGAAGGTGTTAAATTTAGATAGCTAAAAAAATTGTACACATTAAAGCTTCATAAAAAATAACAAAATTTTATGCTAAATTAAAAAAAATAGACTAAAAATTGTGGATTGTTTACTGAGAAATACCTTCAAATCAGGCAGGTGAAAGCTGCAGTTACAAAAATGTCTTATAAAATTAAATGTTGCTAATATAAAATAGTCAGTGCACACATACACGAATAATAACGCTTGTACTAATCTGAGAGAAGGAGCTGGCAAACAAGGTCCATTAAGGAGAAAAGTATTGATGAAACAGGCAGAAGCTCATAAAAGTAATCTACTGCAGGATCAGTCAGCAGAAGCGCAGGTACATCAGTTGCAAGAGATGCATGAGGAAAACAGCAGGGCAGATAATTAATTGAAGTCTTCCACTGATTAATAAATCAGATGCAACATGATGAGAAGCAGAGTATCCACAAAACTCTAAATACACCCTGAAAATTTTGTATATGCAAACTAATGTGGGAGTTTTTATGTTAAAGAACTGGATGACATAAAGCCATTTTACTAAAAGGGTAATAAATTACATCCAACAAGGCAGAGTTAAAATAGAGACCTACCTATAGCAAGCACCATATCTTACTGAAAGTGCACTATCACCAATGCCTATTATATTCAATTCCAAGGTTTTAACTAGTAGGAAGAGTAACTAAGTTTACCAACTTAGGAAAACAGGCTGCCCCCCTCAAAGGGCCTACTACTCAAATGTCAAAAAGAGAAAGTAACACAAAATTCACACAATAAATTCTTCAGCTTGATATTTTGTCAGTAACATACTACATGGGATATATTCTCCTGAGCATACCTGTGTGTTGGGTTTTAGTATCTACCTATCCTCCAAAATAGAAAATCTCTTTTGCTGATGAAGCATACTACTGAACTAGGACTGTATGTACATAACTTTCCTGCCCTATAGTACATATAAGAAAACCATGCAAGGAGAAACAGGTTATACAAATACAGTGAAAAAGCAGTGTTAAAAATATAACACATCAGTATACTTCAGGACGCACTTGCTGCTGACTGCATGGCTAGCAGCACATACGCATATCCAAAAAAATTTAGTCCAAGAACACTTATCTTCCTGAAATAAACCAAAAACAGCAGAGCATTTTATCCAAATGTTTCAGAATTATTACTGACAAAACCTGAAAGCTTTGAAGACCCTCTCTTTTGTTACAAGTCCAGGCCTTGTCTCAAGCAGCATAACAAAATTCCATTGTCCTGCAAATCACTGGTACCTAACCTACCAGCATATGAACAATGAATACAGAAACCTACTCATGCATGCAAGTCCAAAGAAATCAAAAGCTACTACAAATTTCTATTGCCTCATAGCAAAGACGGCATATGTTGTCTTGTTTTCTAAACTTTGGTCACACCTGCTGCATGATATCTCGCTTCCCAAGTCAAAACCAACTAATAAAACAACTGGGACAGCATCCAGACTGCTGAAATCTGTAAGTGATTTTCTTCAGATACCTCCAATTACTGCTTCCTCAATTATATTAAGAGCCAAATGAAGAGGCTGCTTTACCCTAAGATGTACAAAAAAATACACAAAAAGTATGAAGCCGAAAAGGTAACTGAATGTCCCCACTGTGTTCTAATACATGTCCTGGGAATGTACACAAGCCTTTTACTTTCAGTTCACAAGCCCCATCCTCTCCCCAAGTCA
Organism: Psilopsiagon aymara; assembly: GCA_024733675.1. Lineage (NCBI taxonomy): Eukaryota > Metazoa > Chordata > Aves > Psittaciformes > Psittacidae > Psilopsiagon > Psilopsiagon aymara. The sequence continues at coordinate 55,181 of JANRGW010023358.1, forward strand.
TGCTTCCCCCAAACTACTGCCAATAATTCCAGAATTAAGAGCATATCTAGAAACACACATTAGTTTGAAAACTAGCACTATATAATCCTTCTACAAAATAAAAAATGATCATGCAGTCTTTTTAAGCATTTTCTTCAAGAGAGTATCACAGTTTACTGGGGAAAGACTGGATTTCTCCAACCTTCAAACAAAAAGAAGCGTTTCTTTAGAAGACCTGCATAGAGGCTTTTTTTTCTATTTTATTTTGGACAAACTCACTTAACACTACACAGCTCTACTGCCTCATAAGGAAATGTATGTGCTAGGCCTGATATGACCAGACCTTCCACCTGAAGACATATTCCTAACCATTGGCCAATTTTGGTGTTTTTAGATAGATTTATTTCTCACATTCACAGTGGAAGTCAAAAGTCAAAGTTAGTGTTGTCCTTTTAAGCTTTATTATATGTCATTCTTGATGCTGACTTTAAAACTCAAGTGTTGTCAATTTAAGATTTTATTTTTAACTTTGCTTGCTTTCTCAACAAAACACTTTCAAACACAGAACAGAATTCGTAAGTTAACAAAATTTAGTGGGAGGAGAGGGGGATGGATCAATGCAATTGAGACTGCTTCTTACACTACTGATGATCAGCATCGACAACTCTGCATCTAGGAGGCTAACCTGTGGCAATTTACCCATATTTAACCAAACCAGAAGCTTGTGAACCAACTTCTAGAAAAGTAAAAGCAAACAGTATTCCCCAGAGCAGCAAATTAGTATATATTTTTTAGAAACCATGTGACCGAAGGGTATTCAAATAAGTGTCAGGATTTGCCATTTGACAAAATATTTGTTGTATTTGTTATTTGTCAGAGATATGCCCAAAGGAACTGTTACATAAAAGTAAAAATACCCCAGTGCCATCTAAGTATTCAACCAGGTATTCACTGTCAGATGAGCCACAGCTCCTTTTTGTTTTAATGTCCCTGTGTATACCAGAAATCCCCTTGTGAAAACATCATAAATACGATACTGAGAGAAAAAAGACTTTCTGAACTATTTAGAGCCCAAACCAAACTAACATTCAGCTCAAAATTAATTAGCCTGAAAACATAAATAAGGTTCTTTTAAATAACATGTTTTCAAAGTTACCTGTAAGCTAATAGATTACAAGTGAAACTGTACAACTAAACAAACACATGGCTGTTTCAGCGCACATATGCAGGATATTTCAACAGCATTATTTATTATCATCCTCCTGAAGTTATTTCTGTATCTGTACCCCATGTGCCAAAGAATTCTGTTGAGGATGGGGAAGTAGAGCAAGTGGTAGAATTCTGTTTACACGGATGAACCTGAATGCAACTAGAGTACACAAGAATTCAGTACTGCTTTTGACACTGGTTTCTTAGGCAGTGTCATGAAACAAGCTCATTACTTTCAAATAGCAAAGAATATTACCCTGAATTCTAGGAGATCAAGTAGGTGTTTCTAACAAAGTTGAAACAACATGGAGTAACTATCTGTCAGAATGGTTTCAGTCTTAGACTATACTAAACAGATAACAGTTAGGGAACAAAAATAGTGTTAGACCATTACTCTATTTTCTAATACTGCTTGGAGGGTTCAAGAAGAAAACACTGTTTCAGTCAAACTTTTAAGCCCGCTTTCAAAATGTGAGGGCGTGCAGCAAGAAAATGAAGTGGCAAAGCATTCTGCTTCCCATGGAAGTAGCCACATAGCTAAAAAGAAATTAAGAAATTAACAGCTACATAGATAGCTTCTTTCATATCATTTTATCACTACTGAAACACATCTTCAGGTGATTTGGTTTGCTTTTCCTAACATGTCCCTAGACAACATTTCTGGAGAAACCTCCTAAGGCTACTTTAGAAGGATCAACACCAATCTATTTCACATACCTAGTTATGTCTGCATGCAGAAAAGAATTAAGCAGCTCCCTGCTAAATTAATAAAGTTTAAAAATCTGAGTATGTCAAGCATATAAAGGTGTGCAACCCAACATATGTTTTAACACTTCTGAGTAAAGTTGCCAGCTCCAGCAGAGAAAATGAAACCTGCCTAACAACGGGCTTGCTTTTGTCATGGATTTTTCACAGATCTACAGGCAGGGTAACTGGCAGATACCCAATGGATCACACAGCATAAAAATTACCTTCAGCTGCCTTGTAGAGCTTCATCCATCTTACTCAGTTATACCAGCATAACTAGAACGCTGACAGCTTCACCATACTATTGGAATAGGGACCTCAAGATGCACCACTACAAGACTAGACAAACCCAGGCTAATCTAAATTTGCTGTTACACTGAAGAGTAAATGGAAGCATCCTCACTTCCTAATTTGTCAAGAAATTCACAGGCCCACCAGAAAGATTTCTATCTTTGGCTGGCTGCTTTAACAGAATGTTTAATTACTTCCTTCAATCATAACTTAAAATTTAGGTTATTCTCTGATTATAATTACTTCTGTTTAATATGTCTCAACACGAATCAGCAGAAGCAATAAAGTACATTTTATCTCAAACAAATTAACTGGTAGTGTTTTCCATCAATTTCAGGATTCTGTTTTTGCATCCTATTGTTGTAACTCTGCTCAACTGAATGAAAAAAATCCAAGGAAGGTCTGTCTTAAGCGGTCTTTGGACTTACCTCTAAAGAACAAAAGTTCTCAGGAAATGCAGGGTTCTTTCCATTCTCTACAACCCTGTGGTAAAAGGAAACAAGTCATCAAAGTCCTCTATTGCCATGTGCCTGAAATCCTGTAAAAAGGACTCCTTACAGGTTTCAGTCACCCTAAAAATCAACCTCAGGCCAACAAAGAAGATCCTTGAAAGTGAAATTACACACATCTATACTTTACAACAGCATATAAATGCTTCCACAACAGGTAACTTATCTTGCTTATCAAAGATAGTAACTAAGACCATTATCTCCATCTCATACACCTCTAACTAAAACATCAGTAAAGATACTAGACTAACCACTTTAAGATTTCAGCTTTTAAAACCTATGACTGGAACAGTTCACTGTGAGGAAGATTCTGATACTTAAATTTCTCTCCTTTCATTAGACAGCTGATTACTCCTTTCCCCATTAACACTGGCCATTTTTGGTGACTACATCCTTTGGACATTTGTCCAAGCAGTTCATGGCATAGTATTTATTTCATCAGCATAATAAATAGTAACTTGCTCTGTAAGTCACAGTTTAATGAGTTTTCTTCAGTGCTGTTTTCACTAACTCTTCACTGTAACATTAAAATGGGCTTGGAAAAGTCAAGTGACAAAATTTCGCCCCCACTCCCAAAAAGTACCAGCAAACTGAAATAAACCATCACAGCCAGAAAATCAAACCATGGTACAAGCCAAGTGATAATTTCTACTAGCTTGATACAAGCCACCCAAATCTTTCTTCTCCTGGTGAATTTTCAGAAAGCCTGATTTAACAATTCTGGTTACAAGGACAACAAAAAAAAACTGCTGCATCTTTTAGCTACCCAACTGCAACCTACTCCATTTCAACTCCTCTCAGATATATTACTTTCAAAAATTATGAGATTGAACGCTAACCTGAGTCACAAAGAAATGAGGACTTCTGTGGAGTAGCTGGAAGTGTGTCTGGCTGTGAATAACCGATACGCAGCTTTCAGGAAGCATGATTATACTTCTTGGTTTAAGTATTATGAAGCATTTAGAACTAAACCAAGAATGAGCTAGGTACTATGACTTACAGCCATGGTTTTATGCAACCAAACAAAGTAACCACAGAGTTTCTCAATCCTTATTCCCACTTCTCAAAGAAAAACTGGCCAGAACTGACAGTTTGATGATGACAACAGCAACATCACATGAAATGCAAAACACACCCACTAACAGAAAGTTCAAGTTCCCAATACCTTTTCTGGGAGAAATAAAAGGGAAACTTCAGTTAGAACACTGAAAGAAAATAAACAGTCCCTTCCAAAAAGTTAAGGTAACAAAAAACTATTTTAAGCAGTGTAAAAGACCACAAAATTTGACAAGATTCATAGAATACAGCTTATTGCACAATGTCCTGTGTAGAGAACAGCTTGTCTTCAAAGTGCATACGCTTTTTGCAAACACTGTGCACACACTGCAACTCAAGGACAAAACTGCTAAACTGGAAGGGAGGTGGGAAAACAGATCTTGTAAAAAGGCAAGCTGCAACCCTTTAGACATAGACATCTCAAAGGTACAATATTTAGTCAAAGAGAAACTAAGATACTGGGACAGAAAATGAAAATAGGCTTAGAAAGTTGCTTGAACTCAAATTTACAAGCCAGTCAGTAGATGCAACAAACACTGACCAAAAAGGATCTGGTAAAAAAGGTTTATAAAACAAAGACATCGTGCCACGTATGACAAAACCTATGAAGAGAATTTCAGTTTAATTTGTAAAGGTACAATTTTACGCTAACACACATAGCTTCTTTAAAACTACCTAATTTTTATACTGTGAATTCTACACAGTGGAGATCCCAGCTGATCAAAAAGAAACTGGGAAAATCTGCACAGGTGTTAGAATCATGAAAGCAAAGAGAGAAAAAAAGATTGAGGTATGTTGATATGATCATTATTGTACTGTGGAAAACCAAACAGGAGGTAACAAGTTTCCCACAGGAATAATCTTTGGCTAGGAGGTATTAAAATCTAAGACAGCCTATATGCAAGTTAACAAAATTAGTTTCAATTAAAAAAAAAAATAATATCTGCTTTTACATACACCTATACCCTATACATACGTCTACAAAAGGCTATAAAAGAATGACAGGGCCTCAGCTGTGAGCTAAAAGATGACTTTTGTTTATACCTGACTAGTAACTAAGGATATGTGAGAATTATGGCTAAAAAATATGCAAAAAGCAGAAGAAGAATTTAAATCAATAAAGGTCATTTTCAGACATGCAAAAAAACAATGGACAGGAAATAAAGGCAGGGATTAATCTAAGCATTTCTTAAAATCTAGAACTACTTGTTTTTGTGAGAAAAAAAGTTAATGGTCATACACCAATGCATACGAAGAATGTATCAGAAGAGTGAATCAAAAATATCTGTCCTCTTTCTCTACAGTACAAATCAGGTGAAAAATAAAGTAAGGTTAAAAACCACACCTTTTATACACTTCAACACCATAGCTGCTAGGTAGTATACAGTTCAAGTCAGAGATACCAAAAAAAATATTAAATAATTTTCAGACAGGCTTAAAATCAGAGAGAAACAAAATAGAAACAAAAGTGCTCACACCCTGAAATACTCATCTTCCACACAAGTTTGCCTGTTACCGATTACGCAGATTTAGACTAACTTTCATTCTCGTACTACAAAACATTTCAGTCATGTATAAGTAATAATTGATAATTAATTCAATTTCTCTAAATAATTACAACAGGCAAAAACTCTCCATCAAGTACTGCCACTCTGTTTTCTGGTAAAGCAGGTTACTGTTTCTCTAAAATTAACAGATACACCTTGGATAATTACAAAGCAGATTCCTTATCCCCATTTTGCAGAAATTCTCCTGGACACCTATCTCAGTGTGGCTCTGCATGTATCAATCACACAACTACTGAGGTTCAGAACCTTTCTAGCTCCCCTGAGATCTCAATCAATTTTGAGAAGGATTAATAACCCATGTTCCCTCTTCCTCCCAAGCAAGAGGTTTATGGTGAACCATGAAGAAGATTAATGCTCTGACCACATTCCTAGTCCTCCCTCAGTTTCTTTTGAATTACTGCTCAATATGCTTCAAGCAGGCATCATGAAAAACTGCTTTAGTTCAAAACTTCAATACTCCTCTATATAATTTTTACACCTTGGTACATCACGAGGTATGACAGCCTGTTTACTAATCTTCCACCATATATGTGATGGTTTTCTCATTCCCCTGACCTCCCAGAGAAGTACCCAATGCATTTTCACAGCCTAGAAGAGAGGCTACAGCATTGAAAGATTTAAGATTTTGGATAAATTTCACTGTGGTTGTAAAGGTGTAGCAGATTTACAACTATTACCACCCATTTAATTTTTAAATAAATTTCCAAGTCTTTCATAAAGATTCTACTATCATTGTAGCCCATCTACAAGCAGCAAAAAAACTGGAAGAAGTGGGGAACAGACCATGAACTTTTTCCAGAAAAATCTTTAGGCTAGAAGTAAAACCTCCATTCCCCTTAGATACATGTTTACAGACCTTTAAATACGAAATCCCTCTTCTCCCCATCCCAGAATAACAGTAATAGGTGCCATCAAGTATGGAAGGGTTTATTTTCTTCTTGCAAATCACCTCAGGATTACTCTCTCTAGATGAACTTTTCAGTCTCTAGCTAAATATTACAGCTCCAGTTGGCCAATAAAAGCTGTGCTCCACGCAAAGACCTTTAAGACTGTTTCTGAAATACGGCCTCCCTTACAGAAGAACTGAAACCAGAATTAGGCAGTAAATACATAAACAATTAATTTGAAAGCAGAAACACTGCAATAAACTTTCTTGCTCTGCATATGCATAAAGAATGTCCTTCAGAATCAAGGGGGAAGAGAAGGTAGCTCTAACAATGCTTTCTAGCTAAGTAGGATTTTTTTTTTTTAATATATATATATAAAATTCCTGGAATATAAAAAGCCTACTCCAGAGAAGTCTATTCTGTCAGTGTATACTAACTTCACCTGATCAAAACCAAAATTAAAAATCAAGACCACAAAATCAGGGATGGCATGAAGCAACAAGATAAATTATCAACAACGAGAAATGTCAAACTGGGTACCACCACCTTCCACTTCCATTCACCTAAGTAAAACACAAATGTGATGACTGAAGTAATTGCTACAGCCCCCATTTCATATCCAATCTGCGTTAAGCACTTAACAGATACCAGTCTTGCTGACTTTCAAAACATCCCCTTAATTCACAAAAAAAATGGTTTTCAAGCACTTTCAGCTGTCAAAACCAGAATCCTCACACTCTTCAAGGTGCATAAATGAAAACCTCCCAGTCCTAGCTGCATTCACATTGATATCCCCTCTTCTCTGCATGACAATCACATAATTCACAGATCCCTAATAACTCAAAGTCCTATTTACTAAATCAGCAGTAACTGTCAACTGGTGGCAGAGATAGCAAGAGAATCTGCCGGACTCAGTCCTTGCCTTAAATCTGACAGCATGTCAAGGTCAGATTATTCAGGCTAACTTTCCTCCTCCTGACAGGGCAGAAGGACAAGGGGGAAAACAAAAACACTCCTGGACTACATGCAAGACTTAGCATTTTTCTCTGAATTTAGCTGTACAGTATCGAAAACAAGCCACTTCAAGTGCTAAATATTCTTCTGGACTGCATTAAAGTTGTCACTGAAACTAAGAAACTTCATTACCAAGACAAGATGCTAAACCCCTATAGTACCATTTCTTTTGTGCTAAATGCTATATGTAACCATTTCTTCACTTCCCAGCTGTTGGAAGTTCAGATGTGACAAAATTTAACATACTGAAATGCAGAATTTTAAAAGGAAAATGAGGGCAGCATTTCCTAATACGAAGAAACACAATCAGTTCAGCTACTGAAGGCATTGTGTCACTCTCTTGAACATGCAGTCACTCCTATTGCATGAGCACTTAATACCTTACTGACCATGTTGCAGGAAACTATTTCCCCCTATCAGAATAATACAGAAGTAATCAAATCAGAATTTTGACAAGTTTGCTTCTATGCAAGTAAAAGCCAGCACTCAGTAATAAGAGACTTGAATTTTAGGAAATGAAAGCTTAGTTTTATTAATTCTTCAGCAGTTGTTTTGACATCAGATGAAACAGAAGCTTGGCAAGCAGTTTTTTTAAAATTTCTACTTGGGTTAACAACACTTGCAACATAACTTTTCTGCTTTCAGGTTGAGGCAGACTGAAGACACTGAAAATAAGGCAGAGCATTAAGGCATGGATCCAAAGCAAACAGACTGCTTTCACTTTGCAAATGCTGTAAATATATGCATCCATAAAGGTTGTATTACATACAGTACACTTTTGAAAGAAGCTTTGAACGTGCTGAAGAAGCAAGCACATTTCAACACCTACCTTGAAACTCCCAAGACAAAGGCTCCAAAGAATACATCACCGCTAATACGCCATCATTACTGTCTTTTAAACTATTTCATAACTTATATCAAGCTTCCCTTCTGACATAAAAAAGTTATTTTCCTTCTGTAAAAGTACAGCAAGAATTTACTTACCACTGCAAGTTGTGTCCGTGATGCTACCGTGTGAAACACCGCAGGCATCATAAGAGATTCTTCTACTTTCAATTCCATCTCATTCTCTGCTGAAAATGTAGTTTTGGGGATAGCTGGTGGACGTTCACACAAGATCATTTCTTTGTTGAATAAAAATATTGGGTTGGTATCCTACACTCAAGAAGAAAATGAAAACAAACACTGAGTAAAAGCAACATACTGCTCAACCACATTTACATTATGTGAGTAAAGTGTCTTAAGGATTATGTTAAGACCTACACATGTAAGCTAAATATATAAACATCTGTTTCTCAATGCAAGGAAATCCAGCAAAACAATGCACTACAGAAAAAAAAACTTAAAAATCCCTCATTAAAACATCTCTTCCTTCCCCTGTAACTGATAGTTTAGCTGAAGAATGCAGTATGCACTTACTGTTCCAGCACTGTAACTACACACTCTTCTGTCTGGTGCCATACACTCTCCTCCATTGACAACCAGTACTTGGTGCTGAATGGCAATCTTATACTTTGTTTGTATTGCATGTTTCAGATCAGCCACACTGGGGGAAAAAAAAAAATAAAAAAATGGGAAGAGGACATTATCACAGCAGATTTGTGCCTTTAACATTACATATTCCTGCAACTGAGAGGGATGACTTTTCTTTGTTGAAGCAGAACTTTTTTTAAAGGATTACTACTTTTTACTCTGTACAATGACATATTTTTAAGTTTTGTACGTGTTATCATGTGTTGCATTCTGGACATCCAGCTGACAACCTACCAGCTAAAAGAAGACAGACTCTGCATTATTGGTAATTTATCAGCAATTTTTCTTCAATAAGATGTGATACCATACAGAAATTATATCACATCACACTTTTAGGATACCACACATATTTATATAATGTATAATCCATATTATGTTCTTTGAATTTATACTTCCTGAATACACAGCTGACTTGCTGAAGCCCTAGAAATGACAGGAGTATTAAGTTTTTATTATGTGTAACACAATTTCACCTAATCAATTCTGATTAACTGTATGTGAAGTAATGCAGAACACTTAACAGGAAATTAAACAATCCATAAGCAACAAATTCATGCAAATATATCAAACTTTCAATGGAGAAAAAGCAGATCAATAAGCCATCCCTGTTTTAATTTATCATCCCTGTGCCTTTAATTCTCAGTGATGACATCTTCATGTTATTGCTTATTTTAGACAGTTCCAGATTTTGTCTTGGAAGACACAGACAAACAGTAAACTAAAAAAGAATTTACTAATATGGCACAGTAACTGACCCAAACCTTAACACAATGTGGTAGTCCCTGTGCAAAGATATTAAAAAAATTCAGGGTATCAAGTGAATAATCAATATAAGCATCAATGGGTTTGCTATAACTGGCTATATGGTACTTGAAAAAAAGATTCATTATCTAAAATAACCATGATTCAGAATGACCTCATGAATTCACTACAAATATCCCGTGAGCACAAACTCATACTCGCCAGCTGTATTACAGTAAGCATTCATCTATCATCTCCATGGTTTTTGGGAAGATAGGTTGGCTTTTCCAGGAGACAGGCAAAGAACCCAGGAGACGGGCAAAGAACCCAGGAGACAGGCAAAGAACCCAGGAGACGGGCAAACAACCCAGGAAACGGGCAAACAACCCAGGAAACGGGCAAACAACCCAGGAAACGGGCAAACAACCCAGGAAACGGGCAAACAACCCAG
>JANRGW010023358.1:65265-81754 GCA_024733675.1 Psilopsiagon aymara
GAAACATTCTTGCTACAAAGAGCATACATATAAAAATACAGAGCATAAGAAATTAAACTGTTCAACTGAAGAGTCTTCGATTTTGTGTGGTTCAGCCATTGGAAAGCTTCCTTCTTAAAGAACTATCCAACTGAGCAAAAGTCAGCCCGTACCAGACCGTTAGATGCCTGGTCTGGCAATTCAGATGCTGTAACTCACTCAGAACCATGATTTAGGAACAAAATATCTTGCTGTACCAGACAGCATATGGAGGTGCTAACAGCATACAGACGTGTGACACATCTGCAAATGACACAGTGGATCCAGAATAGCTTAGATGAAACACTATTATATGCTAAGTGTCAGTAGGCTTTGCAGAAGAACATACAGCATAGACAGTCTTAGTGCCCTTCCACCCCAAACAAGTTTCAAAATCTAAATTCGGTTGTTGAATCATGAAAATTACAAACAGGGATTCAATGGATTTGAGCGCAACACCCACAGCAGAAGTCATTCAAGCACAATTACTTACAATTCATTCATCACTAACAGAAAATGGGTAAAGCAGGGAAGCTTGGCCCTTGCTAGCTCCAAGATGCATGGAGTACCACAATACTATATACTATTTAATTCGTAGATTAGGGTCCCACATGAGAACAAGGAAAAAGGATACAATACACCCTAGTATATCTAGACCTTTCTAAAAGAAAGATGCTTTTATAATGTGCAGTGAAAAAAATATAAACAGAGAAGTTGCTGGAACTTAACTGTAATTCTGTAACACTGCTCACACTTCAGGCAGTTGGGCATTCAGAAGCTCTTGTTTTACATACAAAATGCTGCAAAACATTTTGCAGCCTTACAGCGTAGGACAGAAGCAACTTTTACCCATCCTGGATATGGGACAAAAACCTATATGCTGGCTCTTCAACACGTGATCTAAAAATACTAGAGACTGCATGTTTTCCTGAGGATGAATGTAATCTCACAGGAGAAAGAGCTATCTGAAGAATTCCTTCTGTGATGCCAGTCAGGAAAAAAAAAAAACAAAACCAAAAACAACCTTCTACAGATGAATCCTAAATAAATAAATAAGGTCACAGAAGATCCGAAGTCATTCTGAGAGGTTTTTTTTTTTCCAAAAAACACCAAATGGAACACCAGACTCAGCTAAGAGCAGGCCATGTTCTGTCACTGCCCCAGAAAGTAAACAACCTCTCTGCTCTTTCATGGGACCTCAAACACACACAGTCACGTGCAAGCCACTGAACATGCTAACCAAAAAAAAAAAAAAAAAAACCAAACAAAAACAAACTAAAAAAAAAAAAAAAAAAAAAAAAAACCAAAAAAAAAATTCATTCAAATACTTGAAAACCCAGAAGACAACTACACGCAAAATTCAACTATCATCTCTCCTGAACCCAGTATACAAAAAAGTATCTATACTTCTTTAGTTTAATTTTAAGCAATATACAATTACTTTACTTTCTTACTTTTGCACAGCAAGTTCCGTATCAAAGGTAAGGGTAGTTCCAGTGTTGACCAAAAATACATACAGCTTCATGATGATTTCTTTAGGTCTCTGAAGTTTAGAACTTCCACTGCTAAAATCATTTAGATACTGAAAAAAATTACATAAATAAAAATCAAGCGTTAGTTCCACATGAGTTATTAAAGAGAGAAAAAAAAAACAGCAAACGAACAAAAAAGCAAAAAACCACACAACACTTTTAAATGTGTAGCAGGTGAATACATCAGCTCTCATATTCTACAGTTCTTTATCTAATACTAAACATACACATGCTTCTCTGACCAGAAATATGGGCAAGGTATGCCTCTGCATACACAGATGGTTAGGAAAACACATTAAAATATACTCACAGGAAAATAACAAAGCCACCATCTCAGCTCATTACCTGGCTTTCTAATTTTTAAAGCCCCAGATACAGTCAATTCCAGACATCTTCTGTAGATTTTACAAATAGCAGTATGATCCATGCTGAATGTATTAATTCCTCAATGAAGCTACAGCTACAAAGTCTGTCTGCTCACGACTATCCTTACCCATAGTTGTTTTTTTTACTCCACACATACTGAAGCTTTAGCAAATAAACAAAAAAACCTCAAAAAGCTAAGATTATGTAGATTTTCTTTTTTGTATCTCTCCATAATTAGGTAAAAATTAAAAAATAATAAACAAAACCAAAACAAAAAACAACAAAACCCCCAAACATTTTCCTCTGTTTTCAGCACTAGCTGTGAATGAACTTGCAGTCCAACACCTGAGGATGCATTTCAGGCCAGTACCCTATGAGGATCCAGATGAGTGACTACAAGCACACGTTTTTCCAGTGCATATAACATGCAAAACTTTGACCTGCTTTTTAAAACACTGAGATTAAATCTTGAGATTTTATCACTGAAATACTCCATACTTCTGAGCCTTTTACTCTTTCTCCTCTACAGGAGCTCAGAAGTTTATGAGTAACTTCCACCACACTAACAAAGCTGCTACAGAAGTACAACTAGCACTGCAGTTCACTAATGACCTGAATTTTTTTTTTTATGTGGAGTCATGAAAAGCTAAGCTATAAAAGTTTCAGCTACTAAGCAACATTCTTTTATCATTATAAAAATGACTTTCCACATGCTTTTCAAGCCTTAATTATAGTTCAAAAACTAGTCAAAACATGCATTTTCATAACAAGAGTTCAGAAACTGAATCATATCAAGTAAAAAAACCCCAGCTAAATAATTTTATCTGAATTGAGATCTGTTGTCCTTGCACTTGCACTGTACTGCGTTATCTGGCACAAGTTTCAATTAATATTGGAATAAGAAGAATATATAAACTGAAGTTATTAAACAGACAAAACCTGCTGAACACTATGAACAAGCTAGGAAAATTTATTACCAGATTATTTGGCCTAAGTTTCAGAATCAGCATCATGTGTACTTTTTTCACAGACTTTTTTTCCTGGGACTTCCCAGGAAGCATTAGAAACAGGTATTAAATAATACAATGCTTAAAGTGACTACTCCCTACCAAAAATACCTCTTTTCCACCTAAGGAGAGTAAAAGGCTTGCACAGGACCATATACACTATACGGGTTTAGCCCATATAAGAAGCTTGCATATAAACATTCCTTTCCAAGCTGAAGTGTATCTGTCTGGAAACCTTGTGTACCTAAAGTGAAATTTTAATGAAACGTTTACCCCTCCATACCTTAATATTAAAGCCGTTGAAAACACACCAAAAAAAAAAGTTATCAAAATATATTATCAAGATCAAACTTTATGACAGCATCTGTTATGTGCGCATCAGCAGACTCAAAACTTTTAAACTTGAAGCAAAAAAAGATTTACCTTCAGGTACTATACAGAGCTACCAACTTCAATTTCAAGAGGGGAATAAATACATGCATTCGTTTCATGTGATTTTTGGCAATGGAGTAGCATGGTTGTTTAAAGCCAGAGAAGATCTGCAATGAAAAGATACAGAATGCAATTACAGGTATTATCAAAATGTCAGGATTTTATGGGCACCACTGCATCCAACCCAGAAATCAGTGTATATCAATGCCAGAAAGAATAATTATGTGGTAGTATATTTTTAATTAACAATGCTGTCCAGTTACAAGTCTGCTCCAAGCTGCTACATACCTGAATGGTTTTGCCCATAATTTTGCTTTAAAATAAACATCAGTGATATTCTTCAGTATTCACAAGAAGGTAAATTTAGTTTGCTAAAAAGAACTACCTGAATTTCCATTAACTGAAAGCATTTTTCAGAACAGAATGCTGACACGAAGATGCTAGAGCAATAAAGTCAGAACTAAATGCAACTTATCTAAGAAAAGCCCACGTAAAAATGCACACATGCTACTACCACTGAATGAACAGTCTTTTCCTGCAGTTGCACCCAACAGGTTCCTTCAGGAATCAGCATCATTTTCCTTACTTGAAACAAGATAACCTTGTTTGCTAAGCCATTCACCTACTTTCAAAATATCTGTTAGATTTGGGGGGTTGTTTTGTTTCTTTAAACAAACTGAAGATGTTACCATTCCCAGCCGCTTGTAACCGGCACCCTTGCCAGAGGCTTCCTCTCCCACAACTGCTGTTTAAACTACAGTGGAAAATACAACAATCAAAATGAGCCAGATCAGCAAAGGTAGGTCTTTTAAGCTACCCTACTTCATTTTAACTGCTTTCAGCTACGTAGTAGTTCCAAAGGAGAAGGAACCCTTCCCAAGGAAGGCAGCAACAAGCAGTTGTGCTCAGGACAGTCAGGAAAGTGCACAACCAAACTCCAAACAAACACTGGTTTGATCATGTTAATGCCAGAGCAAGCTTTCTGAGAAGATGATCAGGCACTATAAAAGGTGATAATCTGTTCCTAAAAATAGGTTTGCTGAAGCCCAAAACCCACTAAAAAGTAAATTATTTTACACAACTCATAATCCTAACAGCAAATCAAAAATACTTCATCCCAAATTTGAAAGCCTTATGATAAAGGAAAAAATGATACAACTATCACATGTACTTTACATGCATGGAAGAGAGAACTTCATTAGCCTGTTATTTGAGCTTTTATCTTCCTCCCTCCTGTCCACTCCCTCTTTACTCCTATGCAAAATGCACACACATCACCTTGTCAAAGGACAAGTGCAACAAAAAGGGAAAAAGCAATGTGTTCAAGCACCACTGGAAAACCAGCAACTGAAATGTCCTTTTTGTTTACCTATCAGCAGTCAGTAGTTGTACTTCAGCAAAATAAATTTAGAAATATTTGCCTTAGATCAAAGTAATGCACGTTAACATGAATAACTAGAAATTATTGAAACACTTCTGCCACGAAATAGGATCACAGCACTGCAATCTTTATTCTTCTAATTCCTCTGCAATCATTAAGAAATTAAGAAATAAGTGCTGTTTTTTCCATCCAACATCTCAACAAACAATACTGAGGGAATAGAACTACACTTAGGCAGTGGGGTGGTTTAAGCCCAGCTGTCAACTCAGTACCACACAGCACTTCACTCACTCCCCCCCTTCCTCCCCCCACTCCTGGAGGGATGGGGAGGAGAATCAAAAGAATGTAACTCCCACAGATTGAGGTAAGAACAGTGCAGTAACTCAGGTATGACACAAACCACTGCTGCTACCACCAACAATAATAATGATAAGGGAAATAACAAGGGAAGAGAATACAATCACTCACCACCCAGTGACAGATACCCAGCCCAATCCAAGCAGTGATCTAACCCTTCCGGGTAACTGCCCCCAGTTTATATAGTGGGCACGTTGTGCTGTGGCATGGAATACCTCTTTGGTTAGCTTGGGTCAGGCATCCTGTCTCTGCTTCTTCCCGGCTTTCCCTCCTCCCTGGCAGAACATGAGACTCAGAAAGTCCTTCGTCAGAGTAAACATTACTGAGCAGCAAATAAAAACATCGGTGTTATCAGCACTGTTCCCAGGCCAAAAGTCAAAAACACAGCACTGCAGCAGCTATTAAGAAGGAGAAAAATGACTGCTACTGCTGAACCCAGGACAGGCAGGGCAGATTTATGTTGTGTTACTCTTTAAAGAAAAAATAACAATAATGGAAAAAAAAAAAAAAAAGAAAAAAGGAAAAAGGCAGAATTCACCTACTCCCAAGACTGCCACAAACTTCACTGAGTACCTCCAAGAACAGAGGAACCATGTGAAGAAAGACTTCTGAGAGTATGTGCCTTTAACACCAAGCTCGCCTGCAGACTCAGTGGTGCCCAATAAAGGCAGTCTGCAGCCCTCTCTTCAGCAGGACTATGTCAAGGGCCTCTCTCCAGCTGCCTGTTTACACAACACGTAGAAGAAACTGAATTTTGAGAGCTCTCCTTAATCTTGCATCTCCAGACAACATCTGCTGAGTCTGACCAACAAAGCCCGTGATTAGTTAAAGGGGAAGACACACAAAAACCAGTCATAGGTCCCTACGTCTCTTTTTTTTTGTTTGGTTTTGGGTCTTTTTAATATCAGCTTATAGCAGACTACTACAAGCAAGGTCAGGTACATACCACAAATCAGCATTTAAGTTTGGTCCCAATATTCAAGAATACTGTGATTCAGCAGTAACAGAAGTTTTTAACACAAACTTGGAGTGAAAGTCAGGTACCATAAAGCTTCAACAGAATATATATCCATAAACACATATATTTCCTTCTTCTTCTGTTCGTATTACCTGAACAGCCCACTTAAAAGAATTGCAGGCTTTTTCAGCGTTACATTGTTACACAGCATTACAAGTTTCAAGCTTTTTACAGTTACATTGCTGAAATGATTTTAATTCATTTTAGAGAGCAATTGTAAGACTTGACAACTACTGAAGACAGAGCTGCTAACTATGTAATCAGACAAACTGTAACAAAATGACTATTCCATACAGATTATTTGTTTGAACTGTGTAACCTGCTGCATTAGATCTGTGCTATGATATAAACTAGATCCTTCTAATTATGGGATGGAAGTCTGTATGATCAACAACCCCATTAAAAAAAAAAAAAAAAGCTGAAAATTTGAAAAGGAAATTTCTGTAACAGCTGCCAAAAAAAAAAAAAGGTGGAAGGTATGAATATGAGGAAAAGAATGAGGTGACAAAAAAGAAAGTTAAGAATAGTATTAAGTAGAAAAGGTACCACAATTAATTCTTGTTATGTTAGCTAACAAAACACCAAAACCAGCCACTAATACATCATGCTGGTTATAACATCTATCTCACTGCTCTACATTGTGTTGACATTGCCATGCGAAGCTTCACTTTATCAAAGTACTCCAAGCTTTTCCTATCCAACATAAACTCAACAACCAAGTACTTTCAAAGACTCTGTTGATCAATACTTTCAACACACTTTGGAAGTTTTGAAATGTATGTTATTTAGTTCAGAACATGCTCATTGTTACATCTGTAAAAAAGGAATGTCTGTTTACAAACCACTCCTTTTTTGCATTTACAGTAGGGTGCCATGGGTTTCACAGCTCTCCAGTAATAATCCTATGGCTACATTAATCATTTCTGCCCTTAAGATCAGAATCCCTGCTTCATTACTCAGTACTGACTGTTATGTCGTTTCATGGTACGACTCTGTCCAGCTACACAAACTCTAACACTGAAACATGGCACTCAGTGTAGGACGCAGACAGAAGTCAACATTTATGCTGTTTGGGTTTAAAGGGACATTACCAACTTCACTTTAAAGTCATTAAGTTTCCTCTATGATATCTCTATTTGCATTCATGCACGTTTTTGATATGTCATTTCCCATGCCTCCTTTATAAACTAGATTACAAGCTAAATTTCAGCAAATGAATATATTAATATATTTTTCTTTAACTCCCTGGCATTTACACTTAACTATGCCAAAGTCACAGCTTTCCTTTAAACCCAGTGGTCTAAAATTCCACTTTCTACAACAGCAACACACCAGCAGTATAAGGTACTTTGTTTTTTGTGCCTAGGAAAATACTTCTTCACATCTGTAAGAGCCATACTTATCAATGCTTCATCTCCCAGGTCACAGAGGCCCAGGAGGCTCAAACTCTTTCCCCTACATATATATCTCTAGATTCAAAGGGGCTCAACTGACAGCAGACAGAACTAGCTTAACTACATAAGCAAGGCAAGACTATCACTGTTCACTCAGAAGACTGCAGTTGTTCGTATTGAGCTCTGTGAATGCAATAACTGGCAATGCGTATCATCTATATACAGCTAATAAAGGAAGTTTACTGCAGACCAGTTGAGGCTATATTGCAGGTAACAGATAGTGCCTCCAGTACAAGTTGTGTTACCTCTGATTACAAAGGTCAGATATCTCACAGGACATCAACACAGAATTCCTGCCTGTCAAAAGGGCAATTCACCTGAGGCAAAGGCTGACTAGTCTGGCACGTGCTTAAAAGACTCAATACTATTGCTCATTCACTGAGTATCTGATTTGGAGAACATATCCCCTCAAGGGGATTATACCTTTATTACCTCTGGAGATGGAGAGCCAACTTTGGGGTGCATTAACATCTTATTAAGCTGTGCTTTAGTTCCATAGAGCAAATCTTAAGCTTTGCCTTTGAGAAGCTGCAATTCCTGTGATTTCACCCTTCTACCTTTTTAAAGCAGGATTTCCTGCTTCACTTCAATTTAGGCAACTCTATAATAGACAAAGCCACAAGACTAATGCATGATGTTCCTCCCAATTCTTTTTGTTTCCATCTGCAAACCTGCCTTCTACCTTTAGCTGCTTTATTTTTCAAGTCCCCTTCTTAAAAAATGTTCTCTTGCTCTAACTTGCATAATTCACCTCATAAGCAAAGGATTTTACTGCACATAAATCCTAGTATCAAAGAAAAATTAACATAGGGACTGAAGCTGAATTTAAGGAAATAAACACCTCCCTTCATTTTAATCGTAAGATCATGTTTAAAAGCAGACTTCAAGGAGCTTTCTTCAATACTGCAACCTGTGCAGTATCCTCTAACCAGAAATATCTTAATTTTGCAGAAGACAAATACCACCAGAAGAACAGACAAAAATGACCTCATTATGAGGGCAAACATTCTTTACTAATGTCTTTTAGCAACAGAAATGACTTAGTTTCTAAAACACAATGCAAATGCATCCCTTTATCTGGACAACCAGGTATTGAAAAGAAACATGCTTTAAAAAGCACATAAAAAATTTATTACTTAAGAACAAAAACGAAACAAACAAAAAAAAAAACCCAACAAATAAACACACACACACACACACACCCCCAAGTTATGTGATGAACACACAGTAGCACTCCTCCTGACCTAGTTGCTGAAAACAATTTCATCCCCTGCCCCTCAGAAATAAATTTAACCAGAAGACCACATCTAATCACTAAGAGACATGTTACTCCAGGTGGAGATCCCATCTCCCATTACCACTTTATATCAAAGACTCTAAACCTCATGCTCAAGCCACACTATAATCTTAAAGAAAGGCTGTCAATCCCTGACATCTGTAAGGTGCCATCTGGAGCTCTATTTATAATGTGTTGAGATGCCCATCAGGCACAGAGGCGGTTACTTAATTACACCATCTCCAACAGTCAGCCCGTTGTTAACAGCTCTGAAACTCAGCTGCTGGTCAGTAAAGCAAGTCTTTTCCACTCCATACAACAGCCAAGCTGCAATTCTGCAGAACAATCAGAAAACATGCTTAAGCCCCTACTTCCCAATTCAATAAAGAGGAATTTCAAATCTCAGTAATTCAGTATACAGTAATTCATAGTTTAAGAGGCTTCCCCCCACCCCTCCCCTGGAGATGAATCATTTTACACAATACCAACCTAATACTTAAGAGTTACTCCTACAAAGTTGCTTCTACTACTCTGAATTACATGGGAGCTCCTCATTTAGCAAAGTAGGTGCAGCCATACCTTCACAGATCCTCAATAACATAACTGGTGAACAGCAGGAGAACAAAAGCAACTGCATCTGGTCAGGTAAGAAAATGCGAATGAAGGAGCAGCTCTGAAATTGGTGTGGCCCAAAACAATGCAGCTTCTTAAAATTTCAGACAGCTCATATTGTGAAAAGCAGTAGTTGCAAACATGTTTGCAAGACAACAAGCACATTATTAGTCACCATGTCACGACTCCATATGTACATAACATAATCTGAAGGGTTAGCATCTATTTACAGTACTGTTTTCACTGATATAAGGAAAGGCCAAAACACAGTTCATATAATGGATAAGACAAAAGTTTCCTCTCCTCCAATGGTAAAAAAAACCCACAAAAAAACACAAACTACCAAACAAAAAAGTTTACCATTTTTCAAACCCCCACATATCTAGCCCAACAGAAAGTAAAAATCCTGAGCCTCAGTTCACAGGAATAAGTCAGAAAACAAACTAAAGGTTTCTGACATTCTTAGTGATAGGAAACAGGCTACAGCCTGTAGAAGTACCCTTTCTTGGCTTTTAGTTGACTGAAACAGTCTTTCCACAGTTGTCTGAGACTTGTTTTTTGTTAACTGAAAGTTCTGTCAGCTTTTTCTTTTCTTCCACTAAATGAATAATTTTGGCATTTCAGAAGCATTTGTAGACTACAAGTCTTTGTAAAGAATGGTGCTCTTGGGTATGCGGAGCTTTGTGTGGTTTTATTCAAGTTACTGACCAGCTCCATATGGGTGGGAAGATTCTCCCGGTAGACATACACTCTTCAAAAATAATTAGCATGTAAAATCTTACTGTTTGCAAACAATTCTGCAGGAAAAAGCCAACAAAAACTCCCTTATTTCTTACATCAAACTCAGACAAGTCGGCACCAATACTTCTTTAACTAATTCTCTGGTTAACCAAAAA
Organism: Psilopsiagon aymara; assembly: GCA_024733675.1. Classification (NCBI taxonomy): domain Eukaryota; kingdom Metazoa; phylum Chordata; class Aves; order Psittaciformes; family Psittacidae; genus Psilopsiagon; species Psilopsiagon aymara. Next base: position 75,615 of record JANRGW010023358.1, read on the forward strand.
AATCACATAAACAGTGTTTATAGTAAGAACACTAAACTTATGAATCCCTTTCCTCCGCCAGTTCTTCTTCTGCTCCTCTCCCTGCACCGACTCCGGTGAAACTTTCCATGCTTCTATAGAATAAACTGGACTACTTCAACAATTTAGAAACAGCCCATTTCCCCAGGTTACTTCTAGCTGAAAGTAGTTCCATGATCCAGTTCACTACAGAGCTCCACACTGTCAGTCTACAACTAAGGCTGGACAGAGGCTGACGAATACAGGGGGTACCAAACATCAGCACCATCATCCAAGATGATGTATGAGAATTTTCAGAAGGTATCGTTCAGGTTGCTAACTGCCCATGCCATCACTAGTTACTAACAGATCCTCTTAAAGAGCAGAAAATTCAAAACTGGGCAATTACTACAGCTGCAACTGAGGACAGAGTTTCTCAAAATACAGTTCATGAAGCCATTTCTCCTGCTCTCTCCTCCCCAGATACACAGGATGGTAGCTCTTTTATGTGGTAACTCAGCCAGACCTACTTTAAAGGACGAAAACACAGAAAGATTAAATTGCTTTTAGTTCACAGGAATGAAAACACTACAAATAGAAAATAAAGTTAAAGACTGAATACTGAAATGTAAGAAAAATAAATTTCCTTGTGATTTAGTCTGCTTGCCCACACAACAGTCATAGGTTCTTCCTAATTTTATTCATAAGCAACCATAATTCACAGTAAAAATAAAGTTTTCCAGTAACACAGAAATCCACCACCATCTTGGTAAGTTCTTCAAATGACTAGCAACATCTAAACTTGTTTCATTTTTTCTTATTCACGTAGATGATTACACATTTGAACTTTCATGATCTAAAGAAAGACAGAATTTCTCTAACCTCTTATTTTTATGTTTCTTAACATTCATGTCACCTATGAACTTCCTCTTATTTATCAACTTTGTGTTTAGTGGTATCTTAGATAAGTAAAGGACCATCAGTGACATGCAGAGTCAACATAACCCCCACCCCTCCCTGGGAACAAATATTCAAAGCGCATGTCTAGATTTCTGACAAATCAGCTTACTGTTCTATCTGCATGCAAGATAATTACAAATCACCCCCGGATCTCTATCTCAATCTGAAAGATGGTAACAGCAACGTATTGAGAAATGAGCTTTAAGATGGGTTTGAAGAATATTAAACTTATGTTATCTGAAGGAAGCGTTTAGTAATCATCAACTGCCCTTCTTTACCCTTCTGGGTTAAAGTCTTTGGTAGTTTAAAAGAGCTAACAAAGTGCACTAAGAAATCCTGTTATGGAACACTACTAGTTTAAGAACTATCAACTTAAGGACTACAAAACTTCACAAAAAAAAACCCACAACAACCAACCAAACAAAACCCCACAACCACTGAGATACTACAACTGCCTTACTGAACCCAAATTGTGTTGTTCACAGTCACAAAACATTCATGTGAAATTGCTTTATATTACATTTACTTTTTAAAATTTACAGATACTTTATCTCCAAGAACTCCATATAACATCAGTAAAGGAAAGTTTACACATTACACCCCCTCTTTTCGTTCAGACAGAACTGAGAATTCTGAGTCATATTTTCATTTTTTGTTTAAAGACCTATTCACTGGGTTTGATCAAGTCTCTCAATCAGTAGACAACACAAGTATCTGTAAAGAATATTTTTAATTACAGTAGACAAATAAGTAATCTTGAATTTATTAGCAGCATACTTGCACTACAGCATAAGCATAATGTATTAGAAGAGAGCTGCTAGTCCGGTTACACAATAATTCTTATATAAGAATCTCCTCTGCCTCTGAATTTAAGAAAAATACACTCTCTGGAGGATGGAAGGAAAACCAGAAGTAAAAGCACCACTTCGTCAGTATGAACTGTCTATCCTAGGCGCAACTACATAAATAAGGGTCAAATATCCCTACTTTTGACATACAAGCACAGCTACTTGGCATCAGCAAACCCAAAATAACATTTGAGACAAACCACTGACATTTGGAGTCCCTGCAATACCAGGAAACCACTAGAATTCAAATTATAAAGAGAAAAAATTGCTGCAGCCATATCTACAACAAATATAACACATAAAAGAGCGTATTTTACAGAATTTGGAATTAACATAGGAAAGTCAGGTACAAAAGATAATCTAAACAATAAATCAAAATAAAATTTGGGAGCAGCTACCTCAAATGGTCAGAAACCAGATCTCAGCAAAGTGCCATTTATATTTTAGCTTTATAAAGATTAGCAAATTTTTTAGCCCATGATAGAAGTAAACCTTCCCTTTTCGTAATTCTTCAATGAAGCTTTCTAAAATACAGATTCTTTTAAATCTGTTCTAACATACTGGCCTTACAAACACATCTTAAAGAATAATGTATTGTGTTTCTACCTATACATATGCTAGTTTCACCTAATCCCTCCAAATAAGAATAATAGCAACCGAAATATTAAAGATGCTATTCTACCATCACCACAACTTTCCCACTTTCTTGAACAAACCAAAAATACTGTTTCAAAAATAAATCTTAGTAGGTAAGAAAACATGAGCTACTATCGCAAAGAAAATAAAAGTATGTTCTGAAGTCAGAGACCCATTAGAACATTGCTTTAGCAGAGCAGCTCTCAAACATTCACGTATCAGTCTTCTTATTGGACCTATGGCATTACACAGCAAAACTGATGCAGGACATTTGGAAGCCAACCAGTCAACAAAACACTTTCACATTTTACTGACAATCAACAGGTAATCAATACAGTCAGAGAGAAATTCATGTAACACTTAAATAATTTTACATAGAAAGCAGCTACCACGTTCTACAGAAGCTGATTTTCTAGATGCACAAACTACTAGAGATTTATATATGGAACACCGCAATCATTTCACCTTGAAGCAATAAGGGCCCAGCTGCAAAATCTGTTCACAAAAGAAACTGTCAACATCTTGGGATGCACATAGAAAGCTACACTTAGCTGTTGTTTGAAATGGTAGTTTGAGCTCAGAACCCTACTAAAACCAGGGACTGCAACCTGAACAACAAGAGAAAAACACACACCTGGAGACAGACAGAAGACAAGCCGGAACTACCCAGACATCCAGGCGGTTCTCTTCAGCAGCCCTATCTTCATGAGCCCTACCTCTACCTCTGAAAATTCTGTATCAATAAATTTGTTTTGATATTTCCATCAGTAAATGACAACAACTGAGATATAGACATGATTGATTACTAACAAGTTAGTTATACTCAAATCCCATTTAGAAAACACATGGCCAAAGTATACCCACTCCCACCCCTGCTTACAAATGGGGACAGAAAGAGCTGATGATACATGGCTATTATGTCTTCCCACTTCTCTATCTGATGAACTCAAAGCTAAATTAAAAGTGGATTTACAATATGAATTAATTCATAAATAGACAAGTGACTTCTGCAATAACCACAGAACGCTAATAGCTCACAAAAATAATTGTTAGCAATTCCTCTATCATCATTAATCATGCTGTAGGCTTTTACAACAAAGAATTCATGTAACGTGTACACTGAAGTCATGGTTTTGATAAATCACCTACAAAATAGACACTTTGTAATTCTAGCAATTAGATTAGCAATTTACGTATTAGTGGTACTTTTTTTGACTGCTTGGTGGTAATGCATTCTATCAGGCCCTGCAGTATAATACAGGAGTAGTACTACTAATATGTAAGTTGGCATCTTGTGATCAAGATGCTTGCTACTCAGTAGCACCAATTATCAAATTTGCTATTAGTAGGGTATTAAAAATTCCTCACACCCCTTTGCTTCCACCCCCTCAAAACTCCTCATATAATGTCATGGAACTGTGAACCAAAATCAGGAGCACAACTTTCTTGAGCAATATGCAGGATGAGCCACATGACTGCTTGAACAGTGTCCAAATGACTCTGAAGTAGCTCTGGTGATAGCCGGGTAAGCATGATGTAGTTTTTGAGTTGCCTCACTTCACAGCAAGCAAACAAACCCAACCTGTGCAAGAAAATTCTCAATAACCTCACATCACTCTAAGCCAGTCTTCCACAGAAACTAACTGCTAGCTAAAAACCAAATAAAGCCTTAAGAAGACACTGAAAACAACCTAACCAGCAGGATAACATATACAAAAAGTATTTCAAGCTATTCCACTGCAACTGCCACTCTCTTATCACAGGGAACATACCAACATGCGCTTCTCCTACCCCCCCCACATACACTCACTCCTTACTTAACCAGAACAACTGAAATCCTAAGAAATGTACTGACAGTTTATAAATTACATTTTTTGCCTTAATTTTTGCAAGAGCATGTAGCTATGTTGTTCAGACAACATGCAGGGACAATGTTTTAGACATACGCTACAAGACCTCACAAAAGACCTTCTCCAGTCAGAGTGCAAGTTTTCTGCATACACTTCTAATTATAAATACGGTAACATGACATGGGGAGAGAGCCAACCCCTTAAATACGATCTCAACGAAGACTACTAACTCAAATCTGTGCTAAGAACAAGGACAATTTTGAGTTCCAGACAACATTTATAAGAACTACAGCATATCCTCTGCACTCTTTCATCTAAACTAAACTTTATGATGTTTAAATATATAATTTCATTCCTGTTAATATTTGCTTCTTACCACTAAAGTTCATGTTGGAACATTAGATAACAGGTAAAGTCCTTCCTTCGTGTGCTTCATCATCTAAAAACTTCCCAAGGTACTAGATATTGAACATTCTTCAAAGTCTAGAAATTAAATATACCATATTAGCACACAAGTTTTCTCTACTGTTATGAATCATACAATGTGTAGGATTGAAATCACCTTAAGATCATCTAGCTCCAACCCCCCTGCCACGGACAAGGATGCTTCACACTAAAGCAGGTTGCTCAAAGCCCCATCCAACCTGGCCCTGAACACTTCCAGCATCAGGGCATCCACAGCTTCCTTTGGCACCCTGTTTCTGTGCCTAACTACCCTCACAGTAAATAACTTCTTTCTCATATCTAACCTAAACTTCCCCTGTTTAAGTTTAAACCCATTACTCCTTGTCCTATTGCTACAGTCCCTGACGAAGAGCCCCTCTCCAACATTCCTGTAGGCCCCCCCTTCAGATACTGGAAGGCTGGAGTACTGTATAAATCAAGTACTTACAGTGCCTCATATTCCCCACAGTACTTCCCAGCAGTATGAATTAGAAGCGTATTTTTCCATTCTCATTCTCCCTATACCACCACTGAGGTATCTTTTGCCAAGTAGCCAACCAAACACCTTCAGAAGTGAAATTTCTTCCATAACTTATGGAATGAACTACTGCATGAACTATTTCTAATACACAATTATTTGAGTGACAAAAAAAAAAAAAATCCTCAAGCTTCTCATTCTCTCCCATAAACAAACAAAGGTAAAGGTGCCAGCTTGCCAGCTTTAAATATGAAGGGTGGGGAATGGTTCATGGTCCAAACATACTTCTTTATTACCTCAGCCAAAAAAAAAAAAAAAAAAACAAATGACACAATAATGAAAAGCTATGACTGTAAGAAGAATAAACTAACATTTCTGGGTTGGTTCCAAGTATGGCAGGTTGAGGCGATCACTCTTTTTATTTCTAGATAAAGTTAAGTAAGAAACACAAGTTCTTAAAATATTTGTTCATTATTTTTTTCCCAGCATTCATATCAGCATTTCTACCCCCGGATCACTGTCAGCCAGAACATTGGAGGGCCTGGGGAGCGGAGCACTGATCAACAAAACAGCCCTAAAGTCCACTAGAAAGCAAAGATGAGAATCCGACGGGAAAATTTCACACATGACATATGCTTCCTTGGGAGCAAGAACAAGTAAACAACCAAGGGAAAGGCAGAACAACGTTTGTAAACACAACGCTTCTGCATGGCGCCCGTCTGACCGCTACCGACGGCGAGCACGGAGGCGCTACCAGGCTGAGTCATTCCTTGAAGTAACTTCACAGCGAATCCCTCGTCCTGGCACCGGAACCCTGGGCAGGGACGGAGCACTCCGCCCCCCCCCCCCAGGCCCCGCTGGCTGCCCGGGGGTCACCCCGCCACCAGGGCCAGCAGCGGGATCCCCGTCCTCTCCCTTCACACATCC
>JANRGW010023359.1:0-27321 GCA_024733675.1 Psilopsiagon aymara
AGATTAAATTTCGGAGGCTTCAGCCCATCTCATGCTCGCCTGAGAGCAGAGGCACATTAAGGGAGGCATTCCAAATATTTCACATGAATGAACTTTATGCAAGGTGGGTGGGAAAAAGCTCATGGCTCCGCGTTTAAAGTATGTCCTTTCCTCGCTGTAAGAATCAATGAGGAGCTCTCACATCCTGCAACACTAACATTTGCACAGAGGATGGGTAAATACCTGACGTTACAGGGAAGGGGGGAAGAGGTTAAATATAAGGTCTTCTCAGAAAACGATGCGCATCCTGTAACCAAATACACTCGACATACAAGGGTGCATACGCATGGACACACGCACTCATATAATCTAATTACAGTTTCATGTAAGGAAATAATTTGACCTTCAACATCTAAGTTGAGACAACAAATCAAGGATATTAGTGTAGTACAAGCAAGCAGTAAGTTAGGAGACCCAAGGGAAAGCCATCCTCATAAGCACTCTGCTTGTGCAAAGTGAGTAACATTCAGGTAAAAGCGGGCTGTGGCGCGCTCCGCTTTCAAGAGAGCTGAAAAATGTTCTAGTTCGCTTAACCCCCTGAAAGAGCCACAGAAAGGTCCCTCCATACAATCAGGTTTAAAGAGGGAAGAGGGCAGCATTTTCTCAGCTGCCCGGGTTGCCTTCTCTGAAAGCCTCAATAAAGAGGAGCCATCCGAGCCATTGCAAGTATTCCTTTCGCGAGAGCAGGTTTTCTTACGTGGAAATCCCTATCCGGCACGGAGAGGACATTTTACAGGTCCCGACTGCCGCAGCCCGGGCACGGAGGTACAGTCACGCAGGAAGTTCTCGGGGCGATGGAGAAGAGCAGGACCTTAACCGCCATTTTCCCCCCACACTTGTAGCTGGGCAAAAGTGTTCAGTGAAATTCAGCTTGATCTATGGAAATGTTAGAGATCCAGCTATTGCAGGTAAGAATAATTCTCAGAATTGCTGATTCTTCCTCACATAAATGGAAACACTCGTGTCTGCCATTTGGGCTGATGTCAAGGAGATGCCCAATGCCCTGTGCTGGAGAGCCCCTGGCTGCCCAGCTCCCCTCACACTGGGTCAGTAGGACATTCTCCGCTAGACAGATCCGGCTCTGCCAGCTGTGGTATTGCAGCCAGGTCCCTAACCCTGAGTGAGCAGCTGGTGTTCACTCTGCCCTGAGATTGGGCACCTAAATACCATCATTTTGACTGTCATAATTAGAACAAATAAGGCCAAGAGACAAAGCCTTATAAATTGAGCAGCAGTCAACACAAACTTCAGTGCAGAGTTTTAATGCAAGTATAATTCAATACAGGTAGCTAAAATCCCTAACTACGTATGCCAGCCTATAGGGCCTTAGAAATTAGATTAAAATAGCCACAAACTGGACAGGCCTGGATTTTGCACGTCTGCCCACTATGTTGGTTGCAAGAGGATTTGGCTTGAAAATATATATGCAATAAGTATCATGTATGTGGGATGCTTGCATTGTCCCACAGGCTCTGTGTTACTGGCAGTGAGCAGAGCTAAGAGTATATATACAAGAGATCCTTCAGACATTCACCAAGCAAAATAATCTTGCCATACCACGCTACTATGAAGGCTGAAAAGCAGTGCAGACAAAGCAGCTCCCCTTAGCATAGTCCAAATCCAATTTACTTCTCAAAATTCATGGGTTTAGGAGTGAAACCAATGTAGCCACTCACTAAAATTCCATGCCTGGAATCAAAATGGAAATAAAAAACTCTTAGAAAATATGAAGATGAGCTTCAGTCTGGAGCACAGCACAGAGCATACTAGTGTCTTGTATTAAAGAGGAACTGGATTTAAATATGATCTTTCATTGATTCCATGTTAACAACATGCAGAAGTGATGGTGAGGTGGCCCTTACAAGAGAATGGGTAGAAAAAATATGTGAAAAGGGTAGAAAAATTAAAATGTACAAAGAACCTGTTTAGATAAATATTTTAAAGGAGAAGATGAGAGGAAAAGCAAAGAGCTCCTCTTAAGTTATTTACAGACAGTGGTATAAGAAAGGGAATTGTGAAATATGGACCATTTTTGTTCAATTTTCCCATAAGAATCTCAAATCCTGGTGCGTGCATAACAAACCATGGTGGTTGGAGAGACACTGAATTTATGTTATTACAAGTGATCTAATAGCATAAGAGGAAAAATCAAACTGAGATTTCCATTCTGGTTTATTTGATGTTGACTGCAATGACCAACTGATACGTCAGGGAAACAATATCTTTCCTAATGCCTGAGTGCTCCCCATATTTATAGGGTCAGAAATAACAATAAGCCAAATCAGAGGCATTTCCATTGTTGGGATTTGAATCAGGCCCAGCATACGTCACTAAGATCCTTCAAAGTCTTTGCCAAACCCACAGAGGACTGGAGTAATTCCATAGCTCCATGCTGACATTTCTGAGGTTAGGCAGTGGCTCGCTATCTGCTGAATATCATGCAGATTATCAGTAGAGTGGCTTGTCATAGTGGCTTTCACAATAAATGAAGCACCAGTAAGACACCAAATAAATTGGCACTGCAATACTCAATATTAAGTTATCTTTAGTTCTATTGCTTATGACTTTAACCTTATGCATGTTCTCATGATATTTGCCTATTTTTATTACAGCTAAGCTCCCTAAGCATTTCATGGGCCAGTTGCACAGAGCACTAGTGTGGGTACAAGGGAAGGAATGGGAACAAACATCTTGGGGAAGAAAGGGTGAAAAGCGACTGCAACAGCCTCAGCTTATACTGATTTATACTGTCAGTGGGCAGGCACAAAAAACATACTAGCAGAAATAAACCAGTCAGACTAGCCTTATAGAGAATAATTTTATAGAGAATAATTTTATAGTCATTTGTATCTACTCAATTTATTAACTCCACCAAGCTAGCGGAAAATATGGAGTCTGACTCTGCTCATGCTTAACTCAGAAGATGCAGGAGTTAAACCACGTGTAAATAGCTGCTAGAGCACTACGGCAAGTTTGCAGCCCGCATAGCAGCACTGCATAGAGATTGCTGAGCCGGCTCCAAGCAGGCTAGCATGTCCATAGCTAGTGGATTCAGCGCCTTGAATGCTTTGTGCAGGGATGTAATCATATTCCCTTAGCCTTTCAGCTTAGACTTGTACAAAGGCATTATTATTGCTAAACAGAATGTACCTTAGCTGGTAGGGTCCTAGAGCCAACTTGTTCTTTTCGGTTGATGACTGAGAGTCAGTGTCTGGGCTTTCCTGGTCCTCTGTCTTTTCCAACTTATGAACCTCCAGTTTAGAAAAGAAATTCTTCTTGTTAGTCCCTAGGGAGAAAAGAGGAGAAAACCCTGATACTCCTTAACTCTAAATAATCTCAAAGTGGATACACAGTCTCAACTCATTCTCTAGGCACTGCCAGTACTTTTGGCAAAGTCTGCCATTTATTCTAAGGGGCATCTGCAGTGATTGAGATTATCTTCTACTTGCAGTGCATATTTCACAGTTTAGCTTAGACTTTCAGCTTACAAAGCTTTTAACTTAGTTTTGTGGCAGATGATTTTCGGTTAGCTGAATGCAGTCTTTCTTATCATGGTACTTCCTGTGATAAAAATGGAATATACAAAAATTAAATGATTCAGTACTTCCTTGAAAACACTGGAGGGAGCTCACAGAAAGAGACAGGAAAAAAGAGAAAAGGTGTCAGGAAAGAGAAGTTGTTGCAGTTATGTGAAAATTAACATGAATATTTACACCTATGGATTGGATTTCATTTTAATTTATGTACAAATGTAGAAAAGAAAAACGTATTTTTGTTTATGTTAAATGCTGGTAATTTTTCTTTGTGTTTGTATCCTGGCATCATCTTAGCCTTCTATTTTGAACACATATACTTAGTAAACATACATAACAGGCTTTTTCCTTTTCATTTAAATTGATGTTTATTTGAGTTCTCTTGTTTCTGTTCACTTGGCTTCATGCTCTGCAGTCTCATATTTAATCTAAAAAAAGGGAGAGGGACTTTGGCAAACTGTAGTTATACAACCCCTAGGAAAATACTATCATCTTCAGGGAACACAATATAATGAGGAGGTGTCCTATTACATAACTGAGGAGGCATTGTCTTTTATATGCATTCTGGTTCACTTTTTCACACTAAATTAATCTTAATAAGCATCTGCTTTGAGTAAAGAGAGTTTTGTGATATTCCAACCATGACCTCTCTGGAAGTCCAAATGATTTCACTTTATATTTCAGACTGTAGTATTCTTTTGAAACATTCCCCATTACAATATGATAATAAGTGTGTTAACATGAACTGATTAATCCCATCAGTCTAACACTGAGCCCTTTCCCCAGAAAATTCATGGCTGCGAAATCACTAGCTTCTTAAATGAATACAGGGCAATCCTACAGATTAAGTTATGCAGGAAGTCAAACTTGATGATCACAGAGGTTCCCTCTGGCATATAATCTAGGAATCTGTAACTCAAAGTGGAAAAAATATGAAGAACTGTACAATAGCAGTAACTGAAGAAATAAAACGAGCTGCTTTTAAGACAGAGATTGATATTTTTTACAAAAAACATGACCTAGTTGCCTGCAATAGCTGGAGCATGGACATGGTGGCCCTGCAGTCACTTCCAGATCTATTTTACTGTGTTTCAATTGCTGATCAGCTTGTTCTCATTTTTCATATATATTTTAAAACAGTTTTTGATAGTTACTGGGATAACAAATTAAAGAACTTTTAGCTTTTTAAAGAAAGGCTCTCTTTCATTTCAGATGACAGACTGAATTGAGGCCCATGAATAATGCTTGTGTTGACCTGCCAGAATATGTCCTCGCAGCAACGAATTCTCAAATACCCAGGCTGAGCTTATTCATTTTGAAGTCAATGGGAGGGAAGGCAATGCAGCTCTGTGCTGGATCAGGCTGCATTTTAGCATAACGGCAATCATATACTGTGTTTTCTTTTAAAAAAATAGGAAAGGACTTGACAAAAGCCACATTTGGTTTTCTGAGTGTGACTTTTGATAGTTTATCTGCTTGAAATTATACTGCTTTGCAGCATATCTTGAAGTAAATGTTCAAAATTTACCAAAGAGTTACACAGTTATGTCTCTCTCCTGCCCTAGTAGTTTGTAAGACTTGACCCAGTCACGTCTCAAGGAAGAGCTGAACTAGATGAATACAGGAAATGGAGGCATTTCCAAGAAAAGTAGGAAGTGGGCTTGCTATTTTTTTTCAGTAGCACACTAAGGATTTGGTCCAGTTAAAATTATTGATAAAATATACACAGGCTCAGAGAGAATAAACACAGGTTTACTCATTTTAAAAGGAAACGTCTTACTCTAGAGAAATGTCCCAGCTGAGACAAAAGGAGATCACCATTTCTGTTTGTTGTTGCCATTTTCATGGCACTTTTTAATAAGACTGAGGAAAGGATTATTCACCATCATCTCTTGGCGCAATTTCATCTCCAGTAGCTATTTTTAACCACCTGAATTTCTTCCTGTGGTTTCCATTATTTATAGTGTTGCTAGGTTTTACTACTTCTGTTCTGTTTTCCTCAAGATGCACTTGCCTTCCACTGGCAGATGACTAGTTCCTGGCATATTTTGCTGTCTCACGGAAAGATTTGTGGAATTTTGTAGGTGTCTGTGAAACACTTAGAGCTACTTGTTTGAAAAAGAGCTAGGAAATGCTGGTTTAAACTCATAATCTCTGTAAATCTCAATATGTAAACTAAAAGCCTAAAGCAAAGGCATAAAGCAAAGGCATACTTAGTATTCTTTTGTAAGCTTTCCAGTTTTTCTTTTCTGCTCTTCTCTCACTCTGATGTACGATATTTTTTAATTGAAAATTGATTTTCATTGTATTGTTTGCATTTCTTCATCTGCTCATTGGCAAAGCACCAGCAGATTGCTTGCGTAGTCCAAGAAGGAAATGCATGCAGACTCAGAGTGCAGTTTTATTGTCTCTTAAGGTAACATAAGTTCAGGCTGGTGCTGAAAGACCTGTCCTGCCTGTTGCCGGCCCTGGCAGCCTGTGCCCATTGCTGTCATTACCACTTGTGTGGCTGCCCAGTCAACCACATCACTTTGCATTTTCTGTAGGCTTATATTTCCATCAGATTGGCTTGCTCAAGACCACAGATCCAGCATATTTAATTCAGTGAGAATGCATAACCATAGCCAGCTGGAGCTTAGGATTCCCTTTTTCAGCAATGACCCCATGTAAGTGTGACACAAACTGATGGAGAAACAACTGTGATTTTAGTGGTGACTAGTGATTATGGCTGCCTCTATTTTTGGGTATCTAATTTAAGACATTTTTAGAATGTCTGAAATTTAAATGTTTTGATAACCAGATCCCTTTAAGGTGCTCAGATTGAGAACAATTCAAAAAACTGAACCATTTCAGAAAATCATAGCTATAATTTTCATAGCTTTATATCTAGGAAAACCTTTCAGACATGGAATATTTGGTTGTTAGCTTTACAGAGCTGGGCACCAAGACCTTCTTCTTTATGATTATGAGATGCAAAAATACAAATAGGAGATATCAAAATAACAGTAAATTAATATATTAAGGGCAGTATCAACTGAGTGGATTTAAAAGATACATTAAAATTCTTGTTTGGTTTGTTTGAAAAAGAAATTGTTTGTAAATTCCTTGCAGCATATCATGTCACATGGATTTTAACATCTCTACCTTCAATCCAAATTCTGAATCAAGACTACTCGAGTGAGTATCAGCTAACATGCATCACCAAAGCCATTTCTTCAATTCATTGCCCTCTTTCATTTCCAACGCACAGTTACCTGTAACATACTCGCTTAAACTTGCAACCATAATTCATATGTCAACGCATTTCCATTAACTAACCACAAATTATCAACTTCAGTTCCATAGGTCTGACCATAGGTAAGTTTTTCCTTTGTCCAAAACACTTTAGAGCTCAGATGGAGATTTTGAATGTGGTTATGAGTGATAAGATATGTAATGATAGCAGTATTTTGTGCCTGAAAGGGCACTTTTAGACTAGCATGCTTGTAAATACATTTGTGTTTAACTATAGTAGCATGAACCTATCGTGCTTACAGTCCAGTGTACATGAATATAGGGTTGTTCAGTGATCTTAAAAAATGTTTAGTAACTTTATTACTTTAAAATTAAGTTGAATCATATGAGATATAAATGTGTAAGTTAAGAGGATTTAAAAAGAATATTATCTGTATGAGAAATGAAACTGGGTTAGAACTTACCTTGGAGAAGAATGTTACATTAGTATGGTAGAGGTGGCCTTTCCCAACTGATTCCCCAGGTAAGAAGGAAGATGAAGTGCATCCACAGCTCACAACCACTTCCCAAAGTTATGTGATAGTACTGTTAGAGAAGTCTACCACAAGACTGAGCACACAGTGCTAGTAGACAGTTGTATGTATTTTCAGCTTTGTGAAATCGTGGACCTTAAGTATCTGTGTGATCACTGGCAGCCTATGGCCACTGCTGAACACGTGTCTCCGAAGCCCACTTATGGATTTCATAAAGGATTTTTTCCCTCTTTTTTTTTTCTTTTTCTTTTTTTTTTTTTTTTTTTTTTAACCTTTTGAACTAAACCAACTCCTTATTGTGAATTCAGTTTCAGATGTGTCAGGTTGGGCCTCATTATAGCAGAGATTTTGAAGACATAAATTTCTAAATGAACATACAGAAAATATTACTAGGCATCACTCATTAGAGAAACTGCAGTACCATCAGGCAGCTATAAACTTTTTACAATGGTACTTCAGTTATATAATACAGAAACTACAAATAGGCTGTCTCTTTTGTCATTCATAACCTAAAGATTGCCTTTTCTTACTGACTAGAAGATAGGAAATAAGGCAGATGTAGAGCTGGTAAGAATATGCAAATGTGATTTGATTTATCTGAAAGGTGTCATTCCATAGTTCTTTTAAGTGCAGCAATAATCTTGCTTTTCATTTCAAAAGGTTATTTTGAGTTTATGACAATTTTTGTTTCTCATTTGGTTTATCATGATAATTCCTTATTATGTTTTACAAGCAAAATGGTTGACAACAAAATGCCAAAACCCCTGTCAGCGACTTATTAAAAACAGTGTCAAATCCTGAAACCACTTGTGCAGCTTTTTCACTACCTTTCTCTCCCTCACAGTGAATCACTGAAAACTAGCGCTAAAAAAGAGAATACAGATTTCAGCATTTGTCCCCAAAAGAGTTTTAAATTGTTATGTCCAAATTGCTAAGCATGTCAACATTTATACACATTCATATATAAAACATATTCTTTGAAATCAAACTGGTGCAATCTTACACAGTCTTCACATGAGATAATTTTGAATCCATGTCCACAGCCTTGTCAAAATGTAGCTAAATTGGTAAAGGATTGTTGAATCAAAACAAAGCTTTTATACTGAGACAGTCATATTAGCACAAACATGGTCAGTCTATTTGTTCACACTTGACTGGATTTATGACAGCTTAACTATTTTGAAAGCAAATGTCTTTATGATAATATAAGTGGATCCAGACTAAAGGGTTATAACAATTTAATTTGTCTTTTTGCTTATTTGTTGCTGTTTTTTTCTTCAAATTATTGATTTGGTCAAATTGTTGGGCACAAGAATTGAGTGCAGATCAGGCCTCAGATCGTGCTCTTATTAGCAAACCAAACACTGGTGTTGTTTTTGTTGCTGACGTTGTTTGTTTTCATTGCTGTCTGAATGAGCCTTTTATGGTCTCTGCCTTTGCCTGGCTGACTGCGCTCGATTGTATTTAATTACATTTACTCAGTAGTTTTAGCTGGGATCCCCGGCCATTACCTATCAAGTCCAATCGCTATTATTTAAATCCAATGACTCAGAATCAGAGAACTTATCTTCTACACAGTTATTGCCTAAACATCCAGCATAAACATGCAGACATCTGGAGGACTTGTTCTGACTGTGCTGATTAAAGGCAAAGAGCAAGATGGATGGAGTCAGTTGTGATCAGCAGGCTACAGCGCCCTGCTGTGCCCCAGTCTCTGCCATTGTGCTGGGCTCTGGGTACCAGACTTGCCATGGTCCTCTCAGGTCTAAAAGGAAAGCTGTCTTTGTTTGCCTGTAAGCATCTGCAAACTGTTCTGACACATGATCTACCCTCTCAGCAAGGCCACTCATTAGGCTGATTATCACTTCAAAGTTTGTATTATCATCCATCTCTAAAGGCAATTAGGAATGGGTGGCTTTGAGTATCAGACACTGGGTGACACTAAGTGACTCATCTTTATTGATTCTTTTGTGAGCAGAGACAGTGATTGAGATGATAGGATTGCAGCCTACCTGCCCCTTTGACTGGTAAATACTGAAGAAAAACGGTGTGTAATTAACTGACAGTTAATATAGGTTCTGTTTAGTGTTCAGAAAGCACAATAGTGGAAGCTGCCCAAAAGGAACAAAGTAATGAAACTCCTTTGACAAGTTAAACTCTAAAGCCAACTGTGTAATTATCTGACAGTTAAAGGGGGGAGGGGAGGACTTGGTTTAGTATTTATGAGACCAAAGGAATTCCTGCTCCTGAACAATGGGGACAGTTGCTGACAATAATCATAACAGCTACACAAAATATTTGTTTGTGCAAGTCTGGCTTTCAAGTGAATAATGATCGGTTTCAGGGTCAGAGGAAGCCCTGTGGTTCAGCACCGTGGTGCTGGTGCCACAGCTTCCCCCGGCCTGTCCGGCCGCTGCCCCTCTGCTCTCCTGCTCCCTGCTCTGCCGTGCTCTGCTCTGCACTACTGCTCTACACTGCTTTGCTGTGATGTTCACTTCTCGGCATTCCTCTGCAGTGCTGGGGCTGCTCACCCAGAAATTAAATTAACTAACTGAGCTGCTTGCATCAAAGGCCTATAGTCTGGTCTGCACCCAGAAATGTCCTGGCAAAACTTGATCCATCCTGGCTACTATTCACATGTAATGCTCTCCCGCTAACAAACGCTTCCCTTTTCCATCACGGTAATAAATATACCTTTTTATTTAGTGATACAAGCCTTCAGCCAGAACAAGTCGATCAACACTGAGGTATTTCAGAAGCACACTTACTGGTCCTCCACTGCAACATGATAAGCTATTCTCCACATACACACTCTCCCACGATGCAATATTCCTGTAGGAATAGCCTGCCTAGCAGCATTCTGATTTCTTCTGTATGAAAGTCATGGCAAAAAAAAAAAGGCAGAAAAAGCCAAATTCATGTTGCAATGTGAACTGCACTGTTTTGGAAAAGAATATACTCATAAGGTGCGAAGGAGAGAGCCACTGACTTTTAAAGTTTACAGAGAAGGATTCTTATTACTGAAAAGAGCCTTCTGGTAGGTACTGAGACGATCAGGGTGTGCTGTTGGAAATGTCAGGCTGCTAACTACCACGGAGTTTCAGAGGAGGTCCTGTCAGAGTCTTTAGGGTGGCATTTTGTGGACTGAGGCTGTTTAATATTACTTGTGATTTCATCACCCTTGGTGTGGGGGGTTTCTTTTTTAATTTCATATAAATTGTCAACGAGGAAGTAATGCTTTAAGCTTCCTTGTGAACTGAGCGTCTCAAAGTACATGCAGACTAAATAAGAGTATGTCCCCATAAGATGGACAAAGAGAGGGAAGCCTGTCAGCCCTGCAAATTTTAAGCAGTACATGCGTATTCAGTGTATAAATGTAGACTAGGTGGCTTCTTGAGAGGACACTGCTACGTGTTTTCGTGTCCTCTTCTCTTCTGTTGATTTTGTATTGACATCTTCCATACAACAGAAAAAGTCTTTGGGGACACATAGAAATGATGGCTGGGACTTCTCATTTTGGGTGGTCTCTGATGTAAGTCATTTCCTTACTGCTAGCACTAGCCACATCTTGTTGGACACGTTCACAAGAGGGCTGAAAATGATCTGTGAAGTTTGCAGGGTTCAGCATAGACCCAAACAAGGGAAAAATTAGGATTGCATAAGGAGCTGGGAGGTTAGGCATGGGAGAGAAGGTAACTTGATGGAGGAGGGGATTCAGTTAAATGGGGTGGTTGAATATTCAAGCAATATCAGCATCTTGTGGCAGTGAGAGACCTGCAACTGTGTGGATAGACATCTGAGGCATGTCCGGGTTATCAACTTTTAGTCATCGTGGTAAATAATGAACTGAATACAGTAAGGCCGGAAGATGTCTGGATGTGTCAGCAGAGGACTAACCAAACACAAGGAAAATATTGCAGCTGTACATGGTCTTCCTGAAACTGCTGCAGAAGCAGAATATTGTACCAAGTTTGGATACACATTCTCCCAAATGAAAACACTGACAAGGTAGAAGTTGCACAGAAAAGAATTACAAAGATCTATGTGAAAGACTAAAAATCCTAATGCAGCTGATTTATCTAAAAGAAGCTGAAGTCCAAACAAAACCTCCGCTGCTAATTTGTAAGGAGCATTCCGCTTTCCCTGTCTCTCACTTTTACCTTCTTTCCAATTTAATCTGATTCAAACAAATTGTACATGAGCAGTCATTTTCATTTAGGACTTGTTCACTGAGATACTTAACAAACAATCAACTGACGAACAAGATAAGGACAGCAAAAGAAAGATAAGCTTTTGTTTAGATAGTGGAATCCCAGATAAAGAGGCAGGCAGGCCTGCACAAACTCAAGAACCACTGATAATATCTTTCAAGCTAGGGCACTGTGGTTACTTCCATTGTGTTTACTTGCCATATATACTAATAAAGCCCAATTTACAAATAATTTTCTATGGGCAGATTCTAACATTTTGTCCTCCTTTTGGTTGAAATTGAGAGAAGTAATCTGAAAAGTGTGTTATTTGCTTTTGAACCTTTAGGGTTTTATTCTGGAAATGGCAAAGCAGAAAAAAAAGTAACTGAACTGACAGGAAAAGAGGAAACAGAAAAGTTACAATGTGAGAGTAACCCTCCATTAGGATTTGATTTTATTAGTGGTGTTGGTGAGCTGACACCATAACTATAAATGTAGTACCAGTTCCATAGATCAAAACACCGCCACAAGGGACATGCTTTGCTTCCAAGGCAAACATTTCAAAGCACTTTATACATTAGCAGAATAAGTCTCACAGGTTCCCTGCAGTGTAGGTAGGAGTGATTAAACCCTCCTCATTGATGGGTAAACTGAGTCACAAAGCAACCAGGTGACCGGCCTGAGGTGAAGCAGCAGGTCCAGGAGCATGGGGAATCAAAACCTGACATCTTCACACACTCTCTGTTCCCTAACCACAGCACCTGTACTTCTATAACAGTTGATGTAAAGTAATAGTCTCTAGATGAAACCCGTAGAAAATTGTAGTCTCTGAAGGTATTTATTAAGCACCTTTCATAAGCACTGTAGGCACACCGTTGGTTTTTGAAAAGCACAGTCCCATTTAAGATGCACTGAAGACTTAAGCAATTTGCTTATTATGTCAGAAAATACGTGTGTACAATTAGAATACAACTAAATATTTAACTTGATGACTGAATCAAATATTTAATTTGGGGAATGTGAACTTTACTAGCAAGTTTACTGAAAAGATATATTTAAATGTTGTCCTGTTGAACATATACACAATATATACTTGCATAAAGTGTTGATGGAATGTGTGCACTGTTATAAATATGGCCACAAAAGTTATTTAAATATGCACCTAAGGATATTTAAAGCATAAGGAACTTAGAACTTGAACCTACAGTTTCTCCATGTCAGAGCAATAAGCCTTTTGTGAATTTTTGTTGGGATGGCTTTGTGTATCTGAGGTAAAATTTCTTTCCTTTAGTTTGTGCCATACAGAAGCATTAAACCACCGCTTAGACAATCATCACTGTGCAATGAGAAAACGGAAATTTCCTACAGACAATCTAAATAGTGGACACACATGCCAAGAACTGGATTGATGGAAGCCTTGTGCTGACTGCAAGCACTTCACCATTCCTGTGACTGTCTCAGCCAAGGCACTGTCCATGGACTCAGGTGTTCACATGCATTTTAAAGAACTATGAAAAGAGATGTTGTACTTGTCCACTCTTATA
Source organism: Psilopsiagon aymara (assembly GCA_024733675.1). NCBI lineage: Eukaryota > Metazoa > Chordata > Aves > Psittaciformes > Psittacidae > Psilopsiagon > Psilopsiagon aymara. The sequence continues at coordinate 13,074 of JANRGW010023359.1, forward strand.
CCTGTTCAGAAGATCAAAGCAGAAGCAGACATAAAAATTTCCCGATGTTTTGTGCAACAATACCAAGGATCATAATTTGGCTGCTGAAGAGCAAATTGGTGTAACTGATTAATATAACACAAAAATAGAGAGGCAAGGGAGAGAAGTTTAGAGCATCCTGAGAAGAATAAGGTGTGAATCTCATACAGTGGAATGAGACTGACTAATGAAAGGATTCGAGGTGCCTATGATGGATACCATGGTCAATCTGTTGGATAGGAGCATAACAGAAGAGTTTTGAACAGGTAGATTGTATGTACAACAGACAGGCAGAGCTGGGGACAGAAAGGAGGAGAAGAAGAAACAGCTTAATGATAGAAGAGAAAAAATCAAGCAAAGAAGTGAAAGGAAATGTGAGTCACACTGTGGAAACATTAGGGAGAAAGTGGTAAATGCATTTTAGCTGTAGTTTTGGTGTTTGGAATGAAGGACAGGGATAAGTTGAGGAAGAAATAAAACTTCAAAGAAAAGTAAAGAATTCTTAGACCTAGTTCTGGCTCCAGGTTTCACACATCCTCTACTCTGGAGTTCTGGCTCAGCTCACAAAGGGAGGAGCCATTCAAGACTGGGTTCAGACTCAGTCACATTAAAGATGCAAGGTTTTGGTTTGACACCATCTTAAAAGAAAGCCCCATATAAACCAGCTTGGAGTTAGGTCTACATAGAGGCCAAAATATAGTGTATTATGGTGACTGATATTTGTTTGGGAGTCAAATTTGTTCTGCATGAAAAAGCCAGGGAAAGGGTTCCTCTTCTCTGATTCAATGAACAGAAGGTAACTGAAAGATCTCTTTATGGCAGGATTTACGACCCCCAAGCCTCAGTCGTTTTGAACTAAATAATAATGCATTTGCATCGTAAGTGTATCTAATTTGAATTTCGCTTCCTGCCTAAACACTTTGAAAAGATGCATGCCTTGAGGTGTCTGCCTGAATAAAATTCCTGTGGAATTAAGGCTAACAAATAAAGTATGTCGTGGTGTGTTAGAATCTGCTCTGCCCTGGAGAATAGCTCCCCTGATAAACTGTCTGATTTATAATGACAACTGCTCCCACTGTTGTATGCAAGTATACCTTACAGTAATGGGGAATTAAAGAGGCTTTCATGTGAACCAAATATTTAGCTTTGAAGTCAGTGGGAGCTGAGAGAGCCCAGCACCTCACAGGATTAGTCCCTTGGGAATTAACCTTTTCACCTTGCTATAGAGGAAGGATGAAATTTTAAGGAGGGATTTTAATGCTGTGAGTGCACTGAGTAATAGGAAAGATAGAATTCATAACAGTGAGTTACCTTTTACTTCAACAAACACTGGGATCATTCTATAAGACTACATGACTAATTCTCAGCACCTTGTCCCTGCCAAGGCTTACACAGAATTAGTTTTCATAGAGAATGTAGCCTGCAGTCCTTTGTCATAAGCTTGTTCATGTAATATATGACATATAAAGAAGGGACTTTATGTTTTAAATTGCTGTGTTAACTAAATCACCAGCACCATATCAGCTGTGCAGAAGCAGTAAGTTTTTACATTTTCCTGTGAGAGACTTTCCATCTGCTTTTTGCCTTCTGTTCGCTGTTTGAATTAACAAAAGCAACCATGAAAATCCAACTCATTCTGCAGTTTGTCTGCCAAAAGTGAGTGCATTTTTTCCAGGTATTCTTTTGTTGATGATGATATTAAAAGTGACTTTTAAATTGGCTGTTGTGAAACAAACAAAATCCACCATTGAAGAAAAAGACAAACTACTTATAATTAGTTCTGGCAGCTGGAGGATGGCACTCCTGCTGTTTCTGCTTCTGGCACTGTCAAGTACGTCATGTCACAATGCATGAATTATCTGAGGTCAGCTCTTCAACACACCCAAATTGCTACCAATTATTAATTAATTAGTATCATTACGGGGCTGCCTTAAGGGCCCTATCAGACCCCTTGAAATAAATAAAGTGACTAAGAAAGAAAAGAGGTAGAAGTGATTAGTGAAGTGTAAAAGATAATTCTAAGAACAATCTCATGTGGATCTAATCTTGCAGGATACCTAATGCTTCTCAACTGACCTCAAATGCTCTCTTCATGAACTCCAAATGCACTTGAGTTGCTTGGAAATATAAATCACTTGTTGCATATTAATGTATTTTTCATGGCTAAAATTTTGCTATTTAAACACTACTATCCAATTTTACAGGTTTTATTATACCTTTCTTCACCTGCTCTTCCTCTGAAGGCTTCATTTACAATACTTCAGGAGCTGTATCTCAGAAGACCTGTAGTTATATACTAAATAGTGCTATAGTTAGTATTTTATCTGCCCTTTGAAATGAACTGAAGAACTAAATACTGTGAAGATTCCTGTACAATTCAAAAGTTAAATTACTTAGAATGGGTTTCAGCAGAACAAATGCAATGAGAGGGGAAGAAAGATGCAGGTTGTTAACTGAAAAGTCTCTAATCCTACCTAAGTACAACTTCAGCAGTGTAAGTCCTTATTTATGTAAAACTAACACCATCAGCATATGCTGCACTCATTGTAAACATGCAGAAATAAATACATATGTAATGCACATGCCTACTGCAAGGACATCTGGTTGTGCAAAATAAAGGATGTGCAAAGTTTGACAGATTGTGATTCTGATACCATACAAGTTTTCCAGAAGTCTCCAGTCATTTTAAAGTGCTAATTACAAAATGTCTAAAAATATGAGATGATGATGTCTAAAAGGATAGTGAGTCAAATGTGGGGCCAGAGAAAGAGCAGAGACTCTATGACCATGTGCTGATTGCATGCTTCCTCTTCAAGGAAAAGTATGCCTGATAAAAGTATTTATCAATTGATGTAGAATGAAGAAGACGAGAACAGCCTTGATTGATAGACATTTATAATGACTTTAGTAAATAGTCCTTCATCTCAAGTAAAAGGCAAATGTATTTTGAGGGGATAAACCTAGAATTTGTCCTGGAAGTATTTTGCAATCTAAAACACAAGAAATAGACATTTGTAACTTACAGTTTTCTAGATCATTTATCACTGAAATGTCAGAGGACCAGAGTTTTGGAAAAGCTCAGCACCCACCTAGACAGGTAGGTGAGATTTACATTTCAAAAGTGCTTGAGATACAGCGGTTCCCAGGGTACAGCTTATGGGGAGGGATTTTCTTCTGCTAAGGGTGCTGAAGTCTTTGAAGACCAACCATTTCTTTTGGCCCAAAAAGATTTCATGTCTTCCTAAAACAGTTCCTAAGGACCTCAATTCTACATGTGGGAATAAGTAATTAAGCAATTAGAGCAATTCAGTAAGCGACAGTAATCTCTGTTTTCAAGTCTGCTTCCTGCATGTGTTGCCGCAAAACTTCAATGGTGAGTTTATGCTGTTCTGCCTTAAATATTTTCCAGAAACATTTCTCAGAAATAGGGGAACATAAATAAGGTGAAAGAGCTAATTTCAGTCATAAGTGATTTAAACCATAGATGTCCATTATTGTTTCAAAAGAGCTGTCTCAGGGAAGCTTTTAAAAATATATTGCCACTATTATATGTAATTGCTTTAATTGTATTTTGGGTCCATAATAAAATGAGGTGGTTTATCAACACGTTCTCTTTCTCCAAATGCATCGCAATCATGATGGGTAAAGCCATAAACAAAGAAGGCTAAAAGAAGAAAGGGGGAGTGAGTTCTGGAGAAAATAAGGAAAAAAGGGAATCTTCTAGGCAAGAGAAGAACATTCCCTGAATGGATTCTACTTCCCTGAAAATTGAGTTGCTTTGTTAGGTACTTACAAAATGTGGCTTTTTTTCATGCATACAATATTGAAAACATCAACCTCAGCACAATTTATCTCTCCATCCTCAAATCAGCTTCCTATGTTGACTTCTCATGCAATTATTACTTTTTAACTTGAATGATACTTTTGCTTAGAAAGGGCAGTAAAAATTGAATGAGGATTTAAACATATGGCCTGCCAAAGACAACAAAATAAGGGGCCTAATATGTAATTTTGCCATTCTACTATCCAGTATGATGGTTTGCTTTTCCAGTTTTCAATTTAATCACTATTCAGTCACAGTTGTGCTCTAGGATGACTTTCCAGGGAGCAGTTAGACTTTCAATGTGGCATTTGACCTGACTATTAAGAATTATATCACCTGAGACATTTCACTCCAGAGAAATGTCCCAATGGCTGTAGCTACGCTATTAAAAAAGAATTTTTTTTTCCCAAACTAATTAATTTCTGTAAAGATCATACATTTCTGTGCTGGATTTTGACTTCTTCTGAAATACATGTGAGAGCAGTTCAGAAGCAGTAACTTCTGCAAAACTGCACTCGCATTGCTTCATATGAGCGTATTAGACAAAAAAGAGTTCATGTGTTTGCTAAATGGTGACATCAGGCTTGAAACTGCAACATCAGCACAGTCTTCCCAAAATACCTGCACAAACGGGCAATATTTTCCACTCATGAGCTATATCTGTTCTCCAGTATGCTGATGTGAATCCAAAGCTACTTTCTCCAATACTTTCTAAATTAAATGGAAGAATACATTCTCATGTGATGTGAAACACACACAAAATAGTTTTCTACAAGCATCTGTTGTTCAAAACAGTCTGAAAGAGAGCTTCATTATGTTGTGACAAACACCATTAGAGAATGGGGATTTTTTGGTGATTTTTGTAGAATTCGAATGCTCATAATAAACTTTTCTGAATAGGCTTATCATCTGTGCCTCATGTTCTAACGTCTTGTAGTCAGAATGCAAACAGCCCCATTAGTCATTCCTGTGGATCATGGCTCCTTTACCTGGTCTCCATTGTAAAGCTCCCTGAAGAAACTCTTTAATATTTATGCCCACTTTTGGGAGATGTTTCCAGAGCGAGCATTGTGACGGACACCAGTATGATGCAGTATCTGCCAAACTGCAACATACAGTGATCACATTTGGATAGGCACAGTCAAGGCACTGGGATTTATGGCCAATTCCTTCACAGACAAATGTAGACTAAGGAAAATGTCTGATGACATTCCTGTGGTTTTGATGTGGCATGTCAGGCATGCTTTGTCTTCTCAAGCGCTGTGTACATTGTGTCACAAGTAACAGATCCAGACATGAGAGGTAACCTGCTACTGATAAGAAAAATGTTAGATTACTTCCAGAGGGGACAAAAGAAGAACCCCAGAAGGAAATGTACTTCAAGAACCCATCTTTTTCTTGTCACATAGGATACAGTGGAGTTAAAGTATTATTTGTTAGCAGAACCAATGTAAGGTCTGCCTTTTTTTTCAAGAAAACAACTTTCACCACAACCACCCTCAATTGGCTGGAAATTAAAAATATGTAACACGTTTCATAAATAGTAACTAAGTAGGTAAAAGAATATGTTTCAGATGGGTTTTACCATCACAAGGGCTGTGCCATGTGTTTTAGGGCCTCAAATTAGGTTTCATGAAGTTGGTTTTTGAAAAGACAGTAGGAACGGAAATATTGCCATGATTCGTGCTCATTATAAGGGGAAATGTTTTGCATTTGAACATTCCCTTCCAGTGTTGTGAGTCCAGTTAATGCCCTAGGAGCGCCTGAGAACCAGACTATGAACCTAGCCAGAAAACAGCTATAAAAACAAGAAACATGGACTACTCTGTTTTCCATTTGCACTTAACTCAAGACAAAGGTAATAATAAGAAAATTAGGTTAAAAAATGTTTTGGACCCAACTCTGTCAGGCATTTGTGCCTCCTTGTACAGGCATGTATTAAACTTGTATTAAACTGTACCTTCCCCAAAATCTTTAGAGACATCACAGTCACCCCACAGAAGTCCATGAAACAATCTTCATACTGCAGACTAAGGACCAGAAATACGCATTTTAGGTGCTCATGGTCTTGTTTGTCACAGCTCTGCGTAGTCTTTTTTTATTGAGTGACTTGAGCTCCTGGAGAAGTGCCTGGCTACACTAGGGAGAGGGTTATCCTTATAGCTGCTCTTGTTAGCTGTGCCTGATGATCTCAGTGCTCTGACAGGGATGGACTAAAGTGGAACTACCACACTGAGAGCTGTGGCTTCATCTCTTCAAAGCTGTTTTACTCTTTTTTGGGTGGCTAGAGACCAATAGGTTAATAAAAAGGGTCTGCAACTGTGCCTCAGCTACTGCTCAGAGACAGAAATATCTGTGTTCTTTTCTCCCCTTCACATTAACAAGGTTTATTTGGAAGGAAAAACATGAAGTCCACAAATATCTCCCAAGTAGTTATGAAGAACCAAGGACTTATTAATAGAACTGTCTCCTCTTCTTACCACAAAGTTTTTTCCTATCAGAAAGTGTAATTTTGTTGACCAAAGTATGTCTGGTATAATTTTCATGAGGAAACAGTTGATTGAAAGTTTTTTACAAGAAAAATATTATAAAAATATATTTAAGTCCAACATAAATTTTTTAAATTTCAGTTATGGTTTACATTTTCTGTATAGAAAAAAAACTAAAACCTAATGTTCCCTGAAAGATAAAATCTTTCTAGGTAGAAATGTAGATCTCCCCTTTCCCACCTCCCTGCCCTGTAAACATATGATGTTATACTGATAACCTCCCTATAAATATATATCCTTTTATTATTTATGCTGTCACACAAGTATTGGGACTGACAGCTCTTCAATCTGAAAGGGCTCAGCAATGCAGTCTCATACATTTCTGAAATGCCAAGAAGACGAAATGTAACCGCATCCTGTTGAATATCTCTGGGTAGTAATGACGTGGTGCAAAAATTTGAGATGATGTGTCTCAAATAGTTAATTTCTTTGACCAGCTTCCTGTTCCTTGGTGCCAGTTGCCATATGGAACCTTTAAAAGCTTCCTTAATCATGGGTGGAGGATTTTCTATGTATAACTCAAAGGTAGAGCTGAATGTTTTTCAAAAAGATTCTGTCAGATATCAAGTTCAAAATTATTATCTCTTGACAATGACACGTAATGCATTTAGCTGATACAGGTGAGCCACTATGGTCACAATAAGAATAAATCTGATTTTTTTTCTACAAAGCCCAAACTACTTCTTAAGAAAATAAATACCTAATAATGGTATGCCACCAGAGGTTTTCTTAGGGGAGTTTTAAATTCCTTGGCATTTTCACTTGTCCCATTTTCCCCTGGCTGGATATTTATCATTAGACAAGTGTTGTGTCAGCCTTGTCCCCATCTCAGCCAAAATGCAAAAAAATTTGCAAGTCACACAAGAGCAAACCTGTTTGAGCCCTGGGGCCTGACGTCTTCCATGCTGAAGTCAGTGAGAGTCTGTTAATTGATTTCAAGGGGAGCTGGATGAAGTCCCAGTATCAGATATAACTGTTTGGAGAATTTTTGGCAGGTAGGGCCCAGATAAGCAGCTAAACATTTGATTCATTATCTGAATCCAATTGAATTGCCAGTGCAGAAGGTTCATCCATCATTTCTTTCTGCTTTCTCAGTTCAGAGCTCAGGGATTTATCTGCTTCTCTTTCATCAGTGAATCACACTACTAACATGATTATTTAAAGCAATGCAGAAGCAGACCTCTCCCCGGCTCTTTTAGTGAAGTCTCTTGCAATACAGCAGGAAGAGGATTCTGTTGAAGGAGTTCTGAGCATATCTGACATAAAATTATCCACTGACTCTTTTCCTCTGGTTTAGCTGAACAGTCAGTGCTGTCTAATATCACCTTGGTAGTCTTGGCTAGGTATTTAGGCAAGGGACTTCAGATAATCCCTAGCTTGAATCCCTTGGAGTCTTGAAAAGTTCAGACCAGTAACTCTTCACTTTTTGCTCCAGGTTTCAGCATTTGTACAGAAGAGCTTTGCTAATAGATGAGATTCTGAACTCTATTGCCCCCCTTTTGGTAGTTAGATGATGGAAGGACTATGTTTAAATGACACACCTTACATTGCATTTGCAGTGAAATATTTGTAATATCTGGTTGTATGCATGTGTTCTGGTAGTGATCCAACATTTTAAAGAGTTGTATGTATTTAAAGCACTTCAGGTCACCTTTATTCACTACTGCGTAACACATGAGGATGCTGTTTCAACTTCAGGGTTCAAGGGTCTTCAGGGACTGGGGACACTGGAGTCTTTTGTGTTGGACAAACCAACAATCAAACGAGGCCACAGTTCCCAGCTCATGCCGCTCTACCTTCAAAGCATCTGTGGGTACTCTCACACTGCAATTTCCTCCTCCACAATCTGACAAAGACAGTGTAGCCATGGGACTACACTGTTCTTTTTCTCTCTTTTCTTCCTCTGTTCTTGATGCCTCTTTCAGCTTTAAGGCTGCTACACAGTTGTCAGAAGTCTGGCTTCAGTGGTCTGAAGGGAGACAGATACTGACAACTTTCCTTTTGATCTCTGCTCTGTAAAACCACTCAGAAAAAATAAAAAGGTCTGTGTGTATAGGAGTTGGAAGATATGAAAGGCAAAAAGCACCCTCTCATGCCAGAGCAAGTGTAATTCCCATTTCACATTGGATCTGAAAGATGAATATAAAGAGTTTTGTATACATTTTGCGAATCAAGACAATGCACTGTAAGTAAATGAAGTCAATGAGTAAAAAGGAGGTAATGATACTGATCTCCTCTCTAAAGTGTTCTGAGATCAGCTGATGAAAAGGACTGTGCAAGAGCTAGGTATTATTATAGTTAGACCATTGCAATTGCTTTTCCCAAAAACCTTATCTTTTTGTTGCATATTCATCAGGATCAGTGTTGAAAGGTTACAGTTTATAACAACTACTTTGTTATACTATAAATGGGTCTGAAAAAGAACTTTCATTTTTGTGAGGCTACAGAAATTTGCAGGTCATTGAAGGATGCATCTGTACAGCTGAAGCAGGTGTCTTCCACTCACCTGACTGTATCTGCCCTGACATAAAGCTGAATGAAGATAACGCAGCAGTGATCCTAACACTGTCAAGTGAAGAATGTAGTATTTAAAATACAACATGTTAACCTTGATTACGCATAGTCAAACAGTCATGAGCTTGGTAGGCACAAGTCATGAACACCCCAGGAGCCATACTACTGCTTTAGGGAGCAGTGTTCAAAAATTTAGAATTGGAAGTGCAAAGAAAAAAATAAGGCAAGTAAAAAGCATTTTTTCTGATGGAAACGTATTGTGCATTCTTTAATGTATCACCATACATTACACTTACAAAATATCTGGTAGTTATAATGTGTTAATAAAAAGTGTCAGCAAAATAGTAGTCATAGAACATGTGGATAGAACTAACATTGCTCTTGCATTCGGTTTAACAAGGCCTGTACTACATATTAACAGAGATATAAATATATACAGTTTATAATAAAGTCTGTGATGTGCCTTTTTTTCATTTCACCTCAAAATCACACAAAATAACCATATAACCGCAACTGAGTCTTCCAAATGCACACATACAGTAAAGCCTAGAGGTAACTTACTGCAAAGGTACTGGCTGGGTTTCCAACAGGTTCTGAACCAGAGTATGTGTTAGTAAAGGCTTTCTACAAAATTTCCCTATTTTGTAATATTTTTCTTACACCTTTAAAATTGAGATGTCTCAATGTAAATGTTGCATTTCCAGTGATCCATGAAAAATATTTTATGTTTTTGAGTGAAACAGTTTTTACAGAAGTTTACGAAGCCAAAATACAAAAGTAATTTTATTCACTATTAGGATTTTACAGATCAGGCAGCAAAATTCATAATAAATGCCTTTGCATTCAGTTCTTAAAAGAAATTTCTGTTTAATAAACATATTATTGGGACAGGGATGAACTTGTTCTTGTTTGTAATAGTTGTAAGAGGTCATTCAGCCGCCCCGTGTAGGCAGGCAGCAGCCTGCGGACTCAAAACACAAATCCAAATAGAAGTAGTGAATCAGTAGTTCTCAGCTTGCACAGTCATGCATACGTGTGTGTAGAAGAGATTTCAAATTGAGAAGCGAAGCAAAGCTCAGAAACAAGTTAAAGATGTAAAAAGAACCAATGCTAGTATATGCCCTAACAGAAGTCTGCAGAGTGTATTGTATTATTGGTTGGGCACTGACAAGAGCATGTATTAGTTCTGGTAGCTTGAATCCTGGAGGTTTCAAGAAAGCAGGAATTTATTTATTGGAAATAAACTTTCTCAGAAATAAACAGGAATAAACTTCAAAGAAAATTTACCCCATCAATTTCTCCATCCGATGGGAATAACCTATGAGATCTCAAAATATGGCTAGTTTCTCAGATCAAAAAGAGTACCATATGTTTCTCACTATCGTCAATTACAAAGAAGAGTAAATTACTGAAAATGGCCTAAAATTTAAACAATTCCAATAAAAATAAGAGTCTGGTTTATTAACAATTATGTACATTTAGATACAGTTGAAATTCAGTTAAGCCTTTAAGGTATGGCTGTTATTACTGAAGTGGTGCTTAGTCATGGTCTGAGACCCCACAGCGGGAAGACTTCTATGAAGAATGGATAAAAAACACAGTCTTGCCTCAAAAATCATCTAAGGAAAAGACAAAAGAACAGATTCAGACAAATGAGTACAAGGAAAATATGCAATATCAGATTAATTAAGTAAAAGTAATAACAAATAATGGTCTCTGCAGGCCAGCAATCTAGAAATTGGCTAAAAGGCATCGAAGAGAGAACTGTGAAGAAGCCCTGTCATGTTAACACTTGTGGACAGTTACTCCCAAGCATAAAAGACAAAGCAGGCAAAGGAAAGAAGGTACTTATACTAGAATTTATTAAGTGAGTATAAGCTGCTGAGGGCACATCATGTTCCTGTTAATATCTGTACGTTTTTGAAAATGAATGAGAGATACTAAGCAGGTTAAAGATACATGGTCTAAAGGTTTGGAAATACTTTGTTGATCATTGTTCTGTAGAATACAAGAAGTGTTGGCTGTAAAACATTCTATGATTGAGCCAGAGGAAATAAACAAAATTCAGTGAATTTGCTAAATAAAGGGTAAATACAGCAATTGCTGAAGAGACAAGAATGGTGACTGTAGGAGAGACTAAAGTAGTTTTGCACTGGGGGAGGAAGGTGACAAAAGCTATAGACTCGTAGAATCATAGAATGGGTTGGGTTGGGTTGGAAGATCATCTACTTGGACCCCCCTACCACAGTCAGGGACACCTTGCACTAGACCAGGTTGCCCAAAACTCCACCCAACCTGACCTTGAACACTTCTAGGGTTGGGGCCCCCACAACTTTTCTGAGCACCCTGTGCCAGATTCTCACCACCCTAATAGTGAAGAATTTCTTCCTAATATCTAATCTAAATCCACCCTCTCTCAGTTTGAAGCCATTCCCCTTTGTCCTGTCCTTACATGCTCTTGTAAAAAGTCCCTTTCAATATTTCTGGTAGGCCCCCTTTAGGCACTGGATGCTGCTCTAAGGTCTCCCCTAAGCCTTCTCTTCTTCAGGCTAAACAATTCCAACTCTCTCAGTCTGTCTGCATAGGAGAGGTGCTCCAGCCCTCTGAAAATAATATCCACCACAAAACTATAATTATAAATTGGTGTATCTGGTACAAGTGTTATTTTTGGGTATGTTGTTAAACCTTAGACATGAGGAGTGGAATGGAAGGGGACGTTTTCATTCCTGTAAGGTTACAGGTATATTTGCATCTGCAAAAGCTGAAATTCATGCCTCCTGTAGGAAGACTAATGCATGAAATGGAAGAGGGTGATCGAGTGATAGGATGAGGCTGCCAAAGAAAGCTGAGCTCTAAGAGGAGAGAGGCACAACAGCATCTCTGCCTGTCATGACTGCTACTGCTGAACCCATGACACTGCCTTAGCTGCAAAGTGGAGAAAGCTGGAGAGGAGAAGAGAAAGCAAAACAAAGCAGAAGCCTTTGCTTCTTTCCCATTTAAAGATATCAATGAAATGCAATTTGAGTAGACAAAAGTGGATACAGGAGGGTGGAAGGCTGAAAGAGTGAGTCAGAGATGTGGAAAAAAATACCAGGATTAAGTAGTTTTACTCTGAAAAATGTTACTTGGGGAAATGGCAAAACTGGAGAAGAAAACACATCTATTGTCCAGAAAGTCATGTAGGCCATCAAGTCATACTGTGCTGTTCAAGAACAGGAAAAGAGGAAAGGAGTAATGGGAATGAGTTCAAGTTCTGCTGCCAGAGAAGGGATAAAAACCAAACAGAGAGCAGAGGACAGAGAATCACAGAGGCAAGAATTATTGGATAAGTGAGGGAAGGGAACAGAGCGTGAGGCAGAGAGCCGGTTTCCTGTGAATTTGCTAGTCAGGCTTACAGATTGTTCTGGCCTCAGCTCAAGAAGTGGTTCATTTCTGTGAGGCTAACCACTTAGTCCTAACATGTAATCAGTCAGACTGTTAATTATTTTTCCCTGAATACCAGCTCTCAGGCATGATTTCTGTAACACCTCTAAGAGGTCAAAGTTAAAGAACAATAGCTTGGTAAATGGCCATTTGTCACTGTTTGCCTGGTCCAAAAATGTCTCAAGTAATACAGTTAAGGTTAAATTTGGAAGCAAATTCTTTCTTACGTCAAAACTTTATAGAAATGCAGCAGAGAAAACACGCTTTAATAATAAACTTATAATTAAAACCACTTGAAACACATGTATGTGTTTTATTAGTGACTAAATCAATGGTATGTTGCAATTTAGTTATGCAGGCTGATTTAGTATCATGTTATGTACCAGTTACATAGACATGTGCTATGGGCTTAGTCATAAAAATGTGGAATGCACCACTAACAAATTCAATTTTTTTCCCTTAACTGCTCAGAAAACTCCTCTTTTCTAAAGGGAAACCACACATCATCTCTTGTAATGGGCTCAGACAAAAGGAAAGCCAAAATAAAGACAGTCCTTAACGGACCACTGGACCCTCACTAAAACTATGCATTTTGGGGGAGAAACAAAGAAAGAGAACAGCTAGGAAAGTTCACTCCTATTCTTAGAAGAAACTGCTGTTCTTGACACAGTTCATATATTGCAATGAGATAGCCATGTCATTTGGAAAAGCTGAATGTGTAAGTGTCAAGGAAAATGCTTGCAGATAGATTTTCTGTCATTCTGGTTAAAGAAGCAAAGCACATGTCTGGCTCAAAAGTACATTAAAGATTGTACTCTTCGGCTTTGTATTGGAAATTATATTTCCAAGTACCTCATTTATTAGGGCAGACATCTGAAGAAATAGGCCTTTCTTTGGAATGCAATGTCACTAATGCCAAGAAAATTAAAGTGTAGATATTTTCACACGTACGTGCCCAAATGGCACGTGCCTTGGCCTGCATCCATGTGTACCTTTCAGCTGCCACGCTGCCTCACAGGAATTGCAGCTTGAGTGAGTTGAATTTGATTGTCCTTTACTGGCTCAATTTCCAATACAAATGTCCTTGAATACCCTGCATCACACAGCTCCTATGATACCTTGTCCAGTGAACCAGAAGGGAGATGTGACTTTGCTACACTGGGGGGCCCTCATGTCAGAGCAGAGTGAGACCTCTGAATTTTAACTCTAATGAAGCATTATGGCAAAGGTATACGAACATCAAATGTATGGCAAGAAGAGAATTCCTAAGTGTCTGAATGCTGTCACAGCAGCATTTCATATAAAGGCACTGCATGGTTTATCATCCTTTGGGTATGATCAAATACTTAGATTAAAACAGATTCTTAATTCTACAGTGATTGCACATTGGTCACAGACTCTATCTTTTCTTATAGGAGAAAACCTTTCTCCATGGAAGAAACCAAGCTGTAGGTTTATGAGCAGTATGTGAAAGAAGGATGACTTTTATTTTGCTTTAAAATGTATGTTTAAGTTAGAAATCTAATGTCTATGAAAAACAAATTGCACAGGAAGGGATGACAGTGGAAACTAGTCATCTAACTGCTGTTAGATTTCTTATGTAGGTAAGACATATTATACTTAAATTCACTTACTTTCATATTTCCTCCAGTACATATAGGTGATATGTCTGAAGAAGTTTCTAAGTCGTGCTTACTCTGATGTGCATAATACGGACAGCATTCCTGTGAGTACAACTACTCTCAAGGCCCTGTAGCACAAATTAGAGCACAAGGAGAGTCAAAACTTAAAGATTTAGTGTCATGGGTTCAGCAGTAGCAGTCATTTTTCTCCTTCTCGGTAGCTGGTGCAGCACTGTGTTTTTGACTTGTGGCCTGAGAACAACACTGATAACACCAATGTTTTTAGTTATGGCTTAGTG
>JANRGW010023361.1:0-19239 GCA_024733675.1 Psilopsiagon aymara
AAGAAATTCTTTCCTGTAAGGGTGTTGAGGCAGTGGAATGGGTTGCCCAGGGAAGTTGTGAATGCTCCATCCCTGGCAGTGTTCAAGTCCGGATTGGACCTATCCTTGGGTGACATGGTTTAGTGTGAGGTGTCCCTGCCCATGGCAGGGGGGTTGAAACTAGATGATCTTAAGGTCCTTTCCTACCCTAACTATTCTATGAGTATATCCAAACTGTGATGTTATTTCTGGTGTCTAGACGTGTGAATTTGGGCTTGGTCACCTTCAGAAATTGGAATATCAAATAGCAGGTAACTAGCTGCTCTATCAGATATACCTGTAAAAATTTGGCATGAAATTTGCAATTGGAAATGTGTTAGAATTGGTTTCTTAGAAGGTGTGTGTTCGACATGTTGTGTTGCCAACCTATAGAAGAGTTTACGTAGCCTCTCCCCACAGTAGGCGTTTGGCAGCAGCAGTGGTGGCATTATCAAAACAGAGATAAACCTTAAAAAAGAGAAATGAAATAGAAGGTATTTACTTAGCTGTTGCTGCGGTTACACACACACAGACACACAATTTTCTCAACCCTACTTAACCAGAAGCTGCCTGGAGCTGTAACGTTCTGCACGTGTCAAGGGCATATCAGTTTGGCTGCTTTACAGATAACACCTAAACCACCAGGAAAGTGATGGGGGCAGGGCTGTGTTCTCTGCTAAACTGCTTGGTTTTGCTTTGAGTGCCTTCCAGTCTTTATTATTAAAATATTTTTTTTAGTGTCACCTAACCCTTGGTGGGTGGATTAGCAGGCATGAGGGTTGCTTCTCCAACAAGGCTATAGTAGCTTTTTTCCATCTGTACCTAAAGAATCATATTATTTGACCCAGACCTTGCCTTCCATCTGGTGGCCCCTCAAGCATTCTTAAAAATGCCTGTTTCCACCTTCCTTTGTACAGTGTCTGCCTTCCCGGGTTTTCTAGTGGATATAGAAGAGCACAGTTTATAAAGATATAGAGCCTAACGACTATAAAGAAGCTTCCTCTGCTAGTTTGTCATGCTTTAAAGGATTGTGGGCACCCTGAAGGGAAGATTAGTGGAAGATTGTCCAAATTGTCAGGGTTCTGAATTCTTTTTTAGCAACCATTTTCTTGTGTCAGTTGAGAAAAGAAAAAGGAAAGTCTGTGTATGGGGGAAGGTGATAAATGCGCAGCAGCAGTGGCATTCCCTCATGTAAAATGCTTATTGCAGGCCATGCAGAGCCCAGTTTCTCAATTCAAGACCTAAGTATCCGGCCCAGCCCCTTGAGCTCTAAAGCATGAGCTTTCAATATTTTGTGCTTGGTACTTGCCTAGAACCTGAAACCAAACATTGAATGGGATCTTCTTTGACACTGCTGTTTGCTCCAACTTTAATAAAATAAACTATATTTTGTCTTCCATTGATTACATGGGTGCTTTTAGGAGACACCTTATTTTGTCTTCCAGCTATGAATTGTTTTCTCCCTCTTGATAATCCAAACTAAAGTCTGGCCAGTTTCTCTTATTCCTCAACAGTTCTGCTCATTCCTGCCCTGCCCCACAGAGATGCTTTGGCATGCCAAGGTGTAATGTTCCACCAGTTAAACTAAGTACCTGGTCAATAGAAAGGGAAGGGCTGTGATTGCCAGTTTATTAAGAGGATGCTCCACTGCTTGCTGCTTGGGCTTTTGGGGGAACCTGGAGGGTTACTTGCGGGCCTGTGCCCATTGTAAGTGCAAAAGCTATAGTTAGCAGCAAGCTCTTTCTCTGGGGAAAACAGCAGGTTTACTCACTGGTGACTTGATCTTATGCCTCAAGGATGAAGTGATTGCAGCTTGTTGCAGTTCCTCTTGCTCTGTACAGTTCTTTTTGCCACACTATCATAGATTTCTTAACTTGCAGCTTGCAGTGACAGATGGGTGAGGAAGAAGGCTGAGACTGCTGTGTCCACGTATTTCTGTGTATTGTTGTATAGCTCATCCGAAGTAGACCTGACTCTTCCATGGAGTACTGGTCTCGCTGTCACACATACTACACATATGGTCAACACATGCGCTATGAATACAATGCTTTTGGGACATGACAGATCACTGTGTTCACATGAATCATTTGTCTAGTGCAGGCACAGTAAATCTACTGCTTCTGGACAGGCTCAGGTGTAATGGATGTGCTGGGTGCAGTTGATCTGTGTGTGGTGTAGAAATGGCTGTGCTTCCCGGCTCTGCGGCAGATCCTGGTGCAGGCCAGATGTCTGAAAGTCCCAACCAAATGTCAAACTCTCAGATTTTATTGGATTAAAACTTTCCCTTGGGAAAGCTGGCTTTATGACAGGAGGTAATGTATCAGTCATGGCTGTGCTGGGGAGGGGTGATCTTTGGTGTACTTGTTTTGCAACCTTGAAGCACAGACAAAGGAAAGAAAAAATGCAGATTTGAGGAGTTTTGTAGGGATTAGTAGCTCTAAAAGAGTCAATGCTAGAAAAAAATTCTGTAGGGCTGGACTGCAGGACATTACTGCAAGTTTGTTTTTTTTTTTTTTCTTGAGACTGCTACTGAGAAGTCGCTGCTCCATTAAGAGTTCTCTGAGCTAACAGCTTCTGAGCTTGTACGCAGCACAGCTACCATACTTCCTATTGAAATGCTGATTTATTTCAAGCATCATTGCTTGTTACACTGTGGACAGGAGTGTAAAGTGATTTACTACTTGCCATAAGCCTGGCTTTTGCCACCTGTACCGGCAGGACTGTATTTTTTTTGCCTCCCTGGTGCCTCCGTGAGATCATAGCGAGAGTCATCCTTGTCTCCCTTATACTCTCACCATAGTCACACTCACCCTGAGTAAACTGGTGTGAGCCTATTCCCAGTCTGAATTGGAAGAAGTTCAGGTAAAATATAGTGCATCAGTACGTGTGATGCCTGGAAGAAGTGGAAAAATATTTGTGGTTTAAGAAGCTTGGGCCAATAGCCACGGGCCCTGCATTCACAGCCAAGCATAAGCTTGATGACTCTTTTATACACTTCCAGCAGCGTCAATATTATCTTAGGTCCATTTAACTGTGCAGCAGCCACTATAATTTACAGTGGCTAGAAAACTCATCCAAACAACCTCTTTTGTGCTTAATCTTGTCAGGCTTTATACCTACAGGACATTGTCTATTGTTACTTTATTTTGTTACTACCTGTGGGAGATGGTACTTCTAAGAATATATTTCTGGGTCACTAGATATTGCAAAGATACACAAGATTAGAGACATTAACAGCGATGTGTCTACAGTATCACTTGTTCTCAATCTCAGTGGGTAATAAATAGTTTCACAAAATGCAGTAATAGTCAATATACCTACTAAACCATCTGTTCAGGACTGCTCAAATGGAGTTGGGTAAGTAATTATCCCCTAGGGGATGTTTACATTTTAGAGTAACCACATGTCCTTTAGATCCTTAACCTTTAGACAGGTCCACATAGCGACGTCATGATTTATTTTCTTTGTGTGGTCTTGACCTTCTCCTGGCAGATATAACATTACCTTCTGCAAGAGTGTAGCTGATGCTAGAGAAGAATGACTGTGTAGGAATTTCTGTACTTTCCAACTGCTGGTTTTACATGTGAGTTTCTGTAATCTCTGCTGTTAAGCTATCAAATTCAGGCCTAATAATCCACTGAGGCTGAACAGGATTCATGCAATACTGTAATGTAAGAACTGTTAACAAATATGTTAGCTTGTCTGCTTCCCTGCCTTTCCATCTTCTTAGCTATTGGCTTTTCAAGTCTTGAACAGCTGTAGAAATCAGGTTCTTGCAAATAAATTTTCTGTTTAGGAGCCTGGACCCCTTATATTTGAAATATGGGGAAAGAAATATTGCAGAATGGAATAAGACACAGAAAAAAATAAAGTGGACTTATTATTATTATTATTATTTATATTATTTGAATTGTTTCCTGTTAAATTAACAGCAAAGCTTCCTTCCAATGTGTAAATTTAGCTGAGATCAGAGTTTCAGAATGCTCTACATTTCTACCAGAAATGGATCACATACCACAACTGCATTAGGTGGGCATAATGAAATGTGACTTGTGAGACTCCACTCCTGGCAGCCTCAGAAAAAGGATACAGTGACTTGGAGAAGCATGAAGAATGGGTTAGTTTCCCTGCTTTAGAAGTGCTGATTCCTTACAGTTCACAGTTAAAGCACATACCGTCAGGGCCATGTGGGAACACTTGCCCCAGTGCTGTCAGTGGTGTTCCTGTTCTTTGAGTAAAGAGGGTGTTTTAGTTCCTTCACTGGGTGCTTCAACTTTCCATCAAAGTAGTGAAGCAAAGGAAGACTGTGCTGTCAGTAAGACAGCTTCTCAGATCTTACCTCTTTGTGTTTGCAAATAAGTGAGAACTTTTATCTATATTTTAAATGAGCTCTAGGATTTATTTCCTAGGCTTTTAACTTGCTTTGTGGCTTCAACTTTTTAATCACAATAAAAGGCTTGATAGCTTTTAAATCCACATCTATGGGCTGTTCAGAAAAATTGAATCAGTTCTGATATCTGTAAAGTGGTCAGTTCTTTAATGGTCAGTGCAAGACCATTATGGTGCAAGACATTTTGTGCCTTTCAGTACGGAATTAAATTTTAACTATGTTTTAAAATGTTTGTAAGAAAGAGTGGTTATAAAATGCCTGATTGTGTATCCTCCTGTGTTCATGAGGAGGTTTCTAGTTCTGGGCCTGTGCTGAAGGCAGATATAGCTGAGGCAATGGCCTGCAGTGGGTGTGCCTCATGGGTGGGCGCTTTTCTGTTGGGAGATGTTTCTAATAATCTTTGCCCTGTTTTCTCCTCATGAAATGAAGGGTAATGATATTTTAGCCTGTACTCTTTTATCTGACAAGTAAGAGGCACAGCTCTCATGTTACCTGCTAGGAGCTGTCATGGTTGCAAAAAAGAACAGCTAACTACTTCTGTAAGCTTTAAAATTCAAGCAATTGCTAACTATATGGAGAGCTAAAACTGTTAAAGAGCTGCTATTCACTTTCAGACTTGTTTAGGGAAATAGTGATAGTTTGGTAGTGCCAGGGATGTTGCCTGTTCCCAGTTGCTATTTGTTAACGAAGAATATCTTAATTCTCTAGTAGGATGTTTTCTTCTTTGTATTCCTTCCCTTGTTCTTGAGGACAGACTCTATATAGTGAGACAGAAAAAGATGATATTGTGATTGTTCTGTTGCTCAGAAACTTCACGGGACTATAGTCTAAGAAGAAAGTATATTTATTATGGCATCTTTTTCATCAGTGGATGTCACAGGAATGCACAAAGAAGGTCAACACCATTATCTCTTTTGCAGATAGAGAAACTGTCTCTGTAGTTATTGCAGATGAGGAAGCTGTCTCGCCTTACAGACGTTGCCTGGAATCTGCTCTGTAGCCCGTAACTGAATTTGAACTTGCCAGAGAATTTATTCTTTTCTATTGCACCTTTGGAGGCCATTTAACCTTTTTAAGGGTTTATTTCTCCAACAGTAAATATGAAATATGATTGCAGAGATTGCCATATCCTTTTTAGTAATTACTTTTGAGCTTTATTATTTGAAATGGAAGTGGTTCAATTAGGCTGCCCAAACCTTCGAAACTGGCAGTATTTTCCTACCAGTATCATAGTAGCCAATGGTTAGAAACAGCATTTCAGTGAGGGCTATGTATGTTTGCCTTTTCTGAGTGACTTTCTCAACACAGAATTCTGTCTGGCAGGACTGTGGGGATTCCTTTTTTCATGTTTATCTGACCTCTAAATGTCCAGCAGCCTCAGTGAGAAGCTTTTGGGGGCAGGCAAATGATAGGAAATCCCACATCAGGCTACTCTCTCCCCATGAAGTCATGCTGAAACGTGGGTCTGGAGCTTTTCTACTTTCAACTGGTGATTTTTACACATGACTTACTGGGAAAACTAATGTTTTGTTTAGGGCTGGCTTAAGGCAGAGCACTTTAAATAGAGAGCAGGAGATGAATAAGATAAAAAGTGCAATTGGATATAAATATGGGTGTCAAGGTTAAGCACATTTAGCATTTAAAGGGCAAGTTTTGGAAGGAAAATTAACTTTCCTGCTTCAGGGTCCAACATAGTCTTTGTTGCGAAGATGGAAGTCCCCCGAGTAGCTGCATGACCTCACTTTTGCCTGATGCAGGCATTTACACTCTCTCTTCTTGAAAATCTGCCTTTGATTTTGGGAGAAGAAAATATGAAATGAGAGAGCCACCTTCTTCTCTGGTCCTTTCTGAAGCCATTTTCTTTGTGCAGGTGTGTGTGGAGGGAAGGAAAACTGCATATAGGTGTAAAATACATGCAACCAGACAACCAGACCACCAGTTAGTGGTCAAATTTTGGCCTTTGTACCTTAGTTCACCATCTGTAAAATGGTCTCTTTTTTTTTTCTTTCCCCCAGCTCTATTAAGCATTCCACTATGTTAAGGCATCTCTTCTGTGTACAAAGCTGTGAAAGTACAGTTACGTTTGTTATTTATCTGGGAAAGATATGTGTTCCCTCCCTGGAGTGGAAGCTGGAGTAAGGGAATCTCAAGAACTAGCTGTTTTGGAGGAGGAAGTGGAGGAGGCAGGCATGGGGAATATATCCAGGAACTAACTCAGGTTTTCTGTGTTCTAGTAAGGGATTCAAACCATGAATGATTGAGTCATTAAGTTTGAATCCCATCCCAAATCTCAGCTAATTTTATGCTGTATTTCTCTTTTGCTCATTTAAGATAAACAATTAGTTTGCTACAGCAAGTTCTCTTCTGCCTGCTCTAAGGCTCCTGAAGGAGTCTTCATAGCGATCATCCTTGGCAAAATGTCTCCATTACCACCAATGCTGTTTATGTATCATATTCCTGTTGCCTCCCTGTCTGCTACCCCTTTGCCCCAGGAATGACCTGAGAGCAACTTTGATTTTAATAGCAAATGTGAAGCAGCGTGTATGGAGAGTTGGGTACTTTTGTGAGGAAAGTGCTGTGTATGTGTAAAGATCATTGTGTCTAAAGGCTGAGAGCCTTTTGAAAAGGTTAGCAGGCATCTCTCACTTATGCTCACAGGGAGTCTGCCAGATTAGGTATTTCTCTCATGGCATATTTCTAAAATGATAATGACTTTATTTAGCATTAATATGGATGCCTTGAACATTTCTATGGGACTTCCACTGTCAATTCAGCATTAAAGTGCCATTAAAGCAAAGTGTTACTGTAAGAAGCAGTATCTACCAAACATTTCTCAGAAGAGCACTGTGCTTTACAAGATGGGTAAGCATTCACTCTTTTCCATTTTCATGTAAAAGTGAGAGCTAAGTCTTCTTATTGATTAGACAAAACAATAGAGATGTGTGAGAACTATTGGCAAGATGTTTTATGACAACTGGCATATAGGTGTATATTAATTTGCTGTTCATTGCACTGCAGTGTGCAAGATGAATCTTCATAGGTATTCTGGAGAACATAATGTGAAACTGCAAAGAATATAGTATCCTTCCTATATAAAATTGCCAAATAATTCAGACTGAAATTGTGACTCCTGCTATAAAACTATACTGCAAAACTCTTCTAATGACTTCTAAGTGAACTGGATTTGATGCTTTTATGTAGCACTGACTATATCTTGATTCTAAACTTCCTTTTCAAAAACAACATTAGCAGTTAAGCACTAGTTGCACTAAAGCTAGTGGGGTTAGGCTCCTGTGTCACTTGTGTGACTTCAGAAAGTTTTAGCTGAAAAGATCAAAATGACCAAAGAGGGCTCATGTTTCCATAGGAATCTTCTGTATTCTGCATCACAAAACCTTATCCCGCAAATGCAGTGTAATAAATCCTAAGATCTTTTTACAGCCCTCCTCCACTCTGTTCAGACGATTTACAGCAGAAGTGGCCAACCGATAAAGACAGGGAAAAGTAAGCAATAACATCAGCGAGATCGTGAAATTGGCTGAATAAATAAATCCTGCTCTCTTTGTTTGCAGTCCTGGTTTTCTGAGCTTTGAGGTGTAGTGGGGCAATGCTTTCCAGCCTTTGTCTGCGTTGTTTTAAAATAAAAGATGAAATATCGCACCCCAAAGCAATTCTGTGAAATATGTGCTGACAGCAAACAAGATGTGGAACTTTAATAAAAGGGGTATAGCTGGAAAAATTGGGAAATGTTAAAATTATTTGCTCCCAGTAACAGATAGGAAATTGAAAGACTTCCCAATTTGAAAATGGAAATTTGAGAGAGGAGAGCTGCTCAGAGACCTCTGAATGACCCAAGTGAATGCTTGCCTGACTTGTAGAAATGAGACCTCCTGTGCCCAGTTCAGGCTGGGAGTTTGAACTCTGGATCTCCCTCATCCTGGCTTTTGGCTAATTTGGTAAACTGCTCTTTCTCTTTTCTTTCAGGGAAAAGGTTTGAAAAGGCTCTGTTAAATCCGGTTGTGGGAAAGGAGTGTTTTGAAATCTTAGTTTTGTGAGACAGGAAATCCCTTTCTTCCCTACCTGTGAGTGCGTGATGGGCCTGCTCTCTGCTGAGCTGATACACTGCAAGGATTGGAATGGGAATATCAGACAAAAGAGCCTCTCATGTTTTTGATAGCTCTGGAAACTTCATGTTTTCTACCCTAGGATGCATGCTAAACAGGATTCTTTTCTCATGCCACTACAGCATTCCTAAGGAAGATTCATGATTGGATTATGTTCCTAGGCATTATAAATCAGAACTAATGGCAGAGATAGGTTGATGGCTTGAAGTATGTGGAAAAATAAATTGGGCAATGAGAAGGCCTAGGGCTGAAAAGGCATAAATATAGAATTTACCACTCCCCCCCCAAGAAAGCATCAGACCTTCAGCTCTTAAAGTCACTTAAAACAGGAAAAAAAGGCTGTTATAGATGGTCTTTGCTCAAGTGAAATCTGGGACAATACAAAACCTGTGTGAAGCTTTTGAAGAAGCAAAATTTCTGTGTTTCCTGAAAAATAGAGAGATATGTAACATGAAACATTTATTTTGAAAGAGCATTAGGCTTTTCCAGGGGAAACATCAGAGGACATAAAAATCTTTGTCAGTATCAGATTAGAAAGAGGCATTAAAAAAAAAGAAAAGCTTACATTCAGTCTCACGGGGTTAGGCTGCCAGAGTTGAATGTCTCTATTTGGCCTTGATAATTGTTCTTTTATCCTTTGTGCAGTGTTGGTATGTTTTCACCCATAGCCCGCTATGTCCCAGTCCTCTCAACCACCAGCTACCCTGGATCAGTTCTCAGCTTTGTTCTCCTTTATGACTCAATCACAGTCTGTACAATATCTGCTGAGGCAATGAATCATCACCTGAATGCACTCCCTTTAAAATAAAGTATTTTTTATAATACAGAAAAGATTAAAAATTACTTTTCAAAGTAATTCCAGATGTATTTTCAGTCCATGCAAGAAAAACAAACAAACAAAAAAACCCAAGGAAACATGTCTAAAACTATTTAACAATCTTTAAAAAGATAAAGAATATGTAAAACATTGTTTAATGATTATACAGGATGCAAAATAGTGCTCCCAGAAGTAAATAAAAAAAATAATTCCAAGTAGTTATTGGCAAAAGCCTGTTTGTTGTTCAATGTCACACTGTTTCTGATCTCATTTATATTGACATCTTCTATAGCAAGTTCTCTGAAGGGAATTGAGCTATTCTAAGATGCAATTGCCATAGGTATAGATGTTGATATAGCCATGAATATGCTTTATTTGCCTCACCTCTAATGAAAGGTGTGCTTGCTCTATTCCTCTGCTTTTTTGGATGCATTTAGAGGAATATACTCTTTTGTTAGTGCTTGTGAATGAGAGTCTTCTGTTAATTTTATTGGGGGAAACATGGTCTCTCTGATAATGAATAAAGAAGGCAGAAGATAGATAATTTGAAACAGAACAACTTTCTTTTGAAGAATGCTGATCCCTAATGAATTAGTACAGTTTGGACATGAACATGGGAAAAAGAAAAAGAGTGATAGCCCTTCATTTAATAAACTCTCTTGTTTCTTCCCTGCTGTTACTCAGGGGGTAGTTTTCTTCCAGCCAACTGAGAAAAACTACTGAGAGAATAAGAAGGTTTTAAATGTGTTTGCCCATATGAGGTATTCTGTTTTTTTGGAACCAAGTACAGTTTTTCTTTTGACTAGTGACAAGGTCTGTTACTAATGACCCCATAAGCATTGTAACCAATCTTGGACACTTCATGGCAGCCATCCAATACCTGAAGGGGACTACAAAGATGCTGGAGGGGGACTCTTTGTCAGGGACAGTAGCAACAAGACAAGGAGAAATTGATTTAAACTTAAACAGGGAAGTTCAGGTTAGATATAAGAAGGAGTTCTTTACTGTGAGGGTGGTGAGGCACAAGCACAGGTTGCCCAAACAAGTGGTAAAATCTCCTTCCCTGGCAGTGTTCAAGGCCAGATTGGACAGAGCCTTGGGTAACACGGTCTAGTGTGAGGTGTCCTTGCCCTGGCAGGGGGTTGGGACTGGATGATCATAAGGTCCTTTCCAATCCTAACCATTCTATGATTCTATGAATACAAATTTCCTGGAATACAGGAAGGAGAAGCTGGTTCTTCCAGCCTTTATAGCACTAACGTGTTCAACACTGCACCAAAGCTAGGTACCAGCCAGCTGTAACCTTTACTGTGACACTTCCAGTGCAATGCAAAGAACTTTTTAACCACAGGGAAGCAGAGCTGGCCTGCTTTGCTGCTGCCTCTTTGGTCAGTCATTTTTTCCACTTCTGTTGTCTAGATGAATTGCATGGCTCATTCCAGACGCACTCCTCAAAATAATTCTTGTGGTAATGCTGGATTGAAAGTGGGTGGTACAAAAAAGAGCAAGGAGTACATACAGGCGATTTTATGATTCACAAGTTGCTTTTCTGAATCTCTCAGTGGAAAATTACCCATGGTTGTGCTGTTCTTTGATTTCTTCAGCTGAGGTGGCTGTTTGTGAATTGAATGAGAAAGGTGAGCTTGGTGTAGGAAGGAGGGAGAGAGGAAATTCTGTGTTTGTATAGCTTTGAACCACTGCATGCCTTATCCTGCTGTAGTATATTGAGTATTTTTAGAAACTGGGGGCTTTATTGCCCTACTAATACCTAGAGATGCAGGTGCACTCAAGACCTGAATTGAGTCCAGTGATCTGTGCGCCTTTTTGGAAAACCTGCAGCATTTTCATAATGGCCCCATTGACATTAATGAGACATTTAGTGAAATAAACTTATGTTCATTGTCTAAGTTATTTGCTTTGGATAGAAGTAATGTAAGGACAGTGACCTGAAGAAGTTGGAATTTCTCTTCAAGCACAAAGTCCATGGCACCGCCATGGTAAATAATTCATAAAACATGAGGAGAATCCTCAGTTCTTTCAAATTGTTCACACCATGTGAAATCCGAATGCAAATATGAAGACTGGCAGGCATTCCCAGGTTTAGCATGTGTGTCTCACTGCTGAGCTTGGTCTTTAAGTGTTATTAGTTATGGATAGGCTCTAAAAGACGTGAGAAGGCATGGAAGTAGGATAGCCTTACACAGGTCTAACAGCATTCTCTAGATTTTGTTTGTTTACTTTTTAATCTGAGAGTTCTGCATCTTAGACGAGCATTTTACTAGATTTGGGAAATGAGTTCTATTCACAGCTTTCCTGAACTTCCATGTTGGATCTCATTAAGTCCATTACACCTCTATTTACTCACCTGTAGAATGAGGAATGGTGATTTTTCTTTTTATTAGGTACTTTTAGGTTTAGGATTGAGAACCCTTTGAGGAGTTTTCTTCCAGGACTTCTAAACAAGCTTTTTCATAAACAAAACCAACTGCCATCATGAAGAATAAATGTTTCTTGCTTTTACCATTTTTTACACTGACACTTTAGAATGGTGTAATAAATATTGTTGTTTTCCAGTAATTATGTTTGTGTTGCGTATATTTCAGAGTCACAAAAACATTATTGGAAAAATTGGGGTTTTCTGTCTTTCTAATGAAGGGTTGATAGCAAATTTTGCTTGCATCTCCTGAAAGTGACACAGGCAGGAAATTTGACATTTCTAAGAGGCATATCCTGACAAGTTCCACTGAAGTCAAGCAGAGCTAGGACCATGAACTATTGACTGTGAAACTGCCTGAAAATTGGGTTGAGCTGCCACTTACGCAAGCTTCATGGGTGTAGGAATTCCTGGGGTGCAAGACTGCAGCAGCAGCATGGGCCGGGGGAGCAAGGCTTAGGGTAGGAGAGTGCTTCCTGTTTTCCTATTATTGTTAATACTGTCACTATAGTTATTTTACTCTGATCAGCTCTAACATCTTTGTGAAATAAAACCAACTGTAAATACCTGATGGCTGTAATGGAGCCACTAACCAGCCACCATAGTAGTACCAGTAATCCATTATGACAGACAGCATTTTTCTGATGGCCCTAAAAAGTACAGAGCTGTCGATATCATCTTGTACTCTTTCCAGGTACAGTGCTTTAGGAATTAATCTGCCAGGAATCACAGTATTATTGGAGGGTGGGAATTTAATTCTGATATTGATTACACATATGTATGCATACACTGCAGAAATCGAAAAGCAGCTGCAAGGGAACCTGGAGCTAACAGTTTTGCTCACTGTTTACAAGACTGCTGGGTTGTTGGCATGATTGATTACTTTCACAATAGTCTTTCTGTGTTCCTGAGAGCATACCTTGTATACAGAGAAATGACTGTTCCCTTAGGGAGTTCGAAGCTCATAATGCAGATGTCAAATAATTTCTATTTTAAAAACTAAATAAAAGGCCTGAATTATTTTTGTTAGTAGCTTCTTAAATGGCTTCACTGCCCTTTGAACCCAAACAATTTCAGCTTTAAGCACAAACCCCTGAAACTATATTTTATAATCTCTGAGAACTTTCTCTTCTGTATTTGATAGACTTGAAACTGTTGGGTTTTTGTTCTTATTTCATCTCTATCAGACTAAAAAGCTTTCTTTTTAAGAAACACAATCATTCACAAGTCGTTCACAAAAGAAGAGCAATAGCTTAAGTGAAAGGGGTTTTTATTTTATTTTTTTGAGCTATTTATTGACTTGAAAACATACAACAGGTTTATTCTTTTACTGCTGGAAAATTGCCAAGGAGAAAATGAACTACAAATGATATAGATTATATATCACACTGTATAATTAAGACAACAAACAGTGTACTGGAAAATATTTTATAGACTACTTAAATAATGGAAAGTTCACAGCAGCCTAACAGAGACCACCTAATATATCTTTTAATATCAATTCTACCAGAGATTCAAATTAAGGTTTGAACACTGGTGCTTTACAGTAGTGATTACACCTGCCTGCCCAGCCTAATTTTAAAACTCTATTATAATTCAGAATTAACCTACTAGAAAAACACAACAGAGATTTGATGTGGTGCTGTCTATTTTCTTTGCTATGTGAGCAAATCTTCTGGACACTGCCTTGGACTTTCTTCTTTGCTTTTTTTCTGTATCTTGTGATGAGTGGTTTATTGTGTATTTTGATACTTATTTTTCTGTTATGTGATAAGGAAACTGTTCAAGTTTCTGATAGATTAATTAAACAACTATTGAAATATGTCAGGCAAAAATAAGGTCTTTAAATATACATGTATATTCATTTTTAGCATGTGTAAAAACACTTAGAACTGGGTGGAAACCTATTCCTGCTGATATAATCAGGAATGTTACTACTGGCTTCATTGGGACAAGGAACATTTCATCCATGTGATGTTTTATTTTGGCGTCCACAAACAGTGCACCAGTTTTCACTAACAAAGGTGTGCATTCTATGGCTTTCTCTAGAGTTTCTGATCTTTGGCATCGATTCATAGAATCAACTCAGTTGGAAAAGATATTTAAGATCATCAAGTCTAACCATTACCCCAGGACTGCCAAGTCCATCACTAAACCATGTTACTAAGGGTCTTGTCTACCTGGTTTTTGAATACTTCCATGGGCGGTGATTCCACCACTTCTTTGGAAAGCCTGTTCCAATAGCTGACTACAACTTACCTTTATTTTTGAGTCAGGGCTTGCCAGAGGCATGGCATTCTTGTCACAAGTTTGTACTCCCTGTTTAGATATGTGTGCAGTTACACAGTATTCTGTGAATACAGTTGATGAAATTAATTCTGTTTTCCCCTCACTTTGTGCAAGCTGGTGTTACTTCAGATCTTTCTGAGTGTTAATGGGAACTTGACTTGCAGCAAAACTACTACAGTTTCTCCAGAAAAAGGAACCACAAGAGACATGTCATTTGGTTTCACTCTTTTTCATTTTATGGCCACATTTGGTGGCAGTATTCTGCTTGCTTTACTGGAAAATGCAGCATGGAAAGAATTTGGATTTTAATAAAAAGGGTTAAAGAAACCCTTATGCCTAGGTTTCCTGATTCTTGATGGTAACAAGACCTCTTTGACTGCTTTAAATCCATGTAGACACACTAATGCATCTTGTATTTGTTGTAACAGAGATCTCTGGACTTGTTGGCTCCAAAGGGCTAATAAAAGTCTTTATATTAGTTTTAATTGTCAGAAGCAGAAAAAAACGGCTCTAACACATTGAAAAGTAAATGCTGGCTTGGTACAACTGCCTCCAGAAAGAGCTCTCTATATAGAAACTTGGTTTCTTGACTGTCTTCTCAAGTGAATGCTTTTGCTGCCCTTTCCTCCTGGGTGGGACCAGGTTGTTCAGGCTGATAAGAAAGAGGAGGAGCATAAGTTATATGGAGAGGCTGTTCCCCTCCCAGTGCTCTGGGGAAGATGCACGCCCAGTGGTGGGTACTGTGGAGTCCAGGAAATGAACAATAGAAATTTCTACTGTGTGACTGATGGGTACCCAGGCTAGATGTATGATGTTGAAAGCCATCTTCATTCCTACCAAGTTTTTCAGGCAATACATGTTAAACATAGAGCTCCCTTACATACTGTATGAATTGACCCAGGTGCTTGAAAACTGACTGCTGAAGGTATTTGAAGCACTTTGTGACAGGTCTGAGAAATTCTGGCATTCATGTTAGCCTGATGGCCATAGGGGTGCTGTTGCCATTTCTGATGCGCTCTTTCTAGTACATACTCTTTGGCCAGCCTGCTAATCATATTGGAAAGCTCTGAATGTGATGCATGAAGTCGATTAAATGTAACATCTCTTTGAGAAATACTCGGAGATTAAATTCCCTTAAATAACACCAATGTTTTATTTGTGCTATTTATAAAAACTAATGAGAACTTGAAAAGACAGAGATTAAAAAGAATTATTTGTCTAGTGGCAATTCGCAAGGCTAATTTGCTTCATGAGATGGAAATGTGGATACCCAGGAAAGCTTTAATACTCATCTGTATTGATAAAGTTATTAAAAAATTGGACCATTAAATCATCTGGCATGGATAGCTGTTGTGTATTGAGGTTTCTTGAGTCTTTCTTTTGAACCTCCTCTTGCAAGACTGCTCGTAAGACCGTCAGTAATAGAAAGGTAGGATGCTGCTTGGACTTGTAAGACGTGATATTGTCATGCTGTGTGCAACATTATTTCTCTGGTGGCTCCTTGCTCTGTTTTCTTGGCAGGTCCTCAGGTACCTGATGTCCTGTCAAGTAGCATCCCTGACAGGAATGGCAGGCTCTTTTCTGGCCACTCGACATGGGTATGAGTGGGGTCTCAGAAGTGGGACCTATGGTTGCTTGAGGAGGCTAGCAAAGATGGAGTGAGACTCAGAAGGCACTCCAAATGTAGTCCTCTGCTAAATTGCTAGAAACTCTCTCTGCATAATGAATGTGCAACTGTGCACTTCAGCTGCAGGGTGACACTTAGGGAAGGACAGATATCAAATGAATGGAATTAAATGTTAGTTACTGCATATCATCCTGGTTAGCTGTAAAAAACTCTTGAGATAAAGGAAAAAAACATATTCAAGTGGCAGAGAGAGAGAGGAAAAAGTCCAACGTGGTTCAAGAACTGAATGAAAGTGAAGAGGGATGAATTGAAGATTATAATTAGAAAGCAAAGGAGCTGGCAGGTTTTCCAGCCTCAGTGGGAAAAGATGATTGACCTCAGCAGCAGGAGAAAAGAAGAAGAAATATTGGTGACAGCTAAAATGCAGAAGCTATTACTTGAGAGACTGACCTCTAAAGGAGAGGGCAAGGGGGGAAGGAATGTGAAAAAACTCCCAGCCAGTGAAACCTGTGCTGCTCATGCTGCAGTCAGGGAAGCTGGAGAAACAACATTTGAAAGCTAGAGTATATTAAACAAAATTGCAAAGGCTATTACGGACAGGTTGTTTCATGTGTTGTGCTGACACATACTTGTAATGCTTGTGCTTCATTCCTTGTATTTATCAGAGGTTGTCAAAACATTTTATAGGATTTGGTAGAGATGTTGAAGATGCAGGATGAGAATAGTAAGGCAAAGCAGAGGACAGTAAAGGGGGTTGTATCTGCTGTCTAAGGCCTCCTCCTCACGTTGTTTACTTCCCCCATTCTCAGCTGGCCGAATTACTGTGTGAGGAGCATTTGTTCAAGAAAAAACTCCCTGTAGTCACTGGGTATTTCATTCTTCCAAAATACCTTTCAGTGATAAATAATACAGTGTTTTGCTTTCTTGAAAATGTAAAGTAAAGGGTCAGTTCTTTAGCCAGCATGGGTGAGAACTGTGCTGCAAAATCACGCTGGACAGCGTGTTTCTTTCCTGATGCCTGAGGTACCCCTGGGAATCCTCTGGGCTTTCAGTAACCTCCCATTTAGTAGTGTGAAATGGTGTGAGTTTTCTGAAGAATGAGGCTGAATGATTTAGCTCACACCATTAGAGCTCTGCTACATGAGGTCAAAGGCTGCACACACACAGCTAGATATGAGCTGGTCTGTCTGTCAGGGGGCTGGGGTAGACATAACCATACTGTGATATGGGGCTGAGTGTTGCCTGCCTTGCAGCCCTTGCCTCAGTCTCTCCCTGTAGATTGCTGCCTTTGTACTAGATCTAGACAATTTTTTAGCTATTACTCCCTCTCCCCCCTTCTGGTTTTGATAGTTTTTGGTTCTCTTAGAAATTACATGTCATAAAAGACTGTTCTGATTACTACCCATTTTCAGACTTCCTGCTTGTTTCATATTGCTTTTAGTCCCATTTCCTTTGTCCCTTCCTTTCCTAATCAAGCTTTCTCTTACCTGAAAAGATGTCTCCTATAAACAGAACTGTGCATTTAGGTGTTCAATAAGGTACCTTAGAACAAATCCTAATAGTTTTGAGTACTGCAGTTTTAAGTCTTACCTTCTGCTATGGCAAATTGGTCTCCCAAAAGACCAATCCAAGGGTGTAAAATAATTACTTGTACTAGATTCCTTTTTTCAGCTAAAGAGTTAGGTTCTAGCAATTAGGTCTTGATCACTGACATGTAGGCAGTGGTGTCTCCCCTTTTTTTTTAAATATAATCAAATAACTTGCATCCACCAGATGAAAATGTTATGGGAATTTCCCTAACATGTATTCATCCAGGTCATGGAGGCATTCAAGAATGGAGCACAGGGACAGTATTCAAGATCACAATCTGCGTACTGGCTTCCTCAGGCCATGGTATTTGGAGTCCTAATGATGCAAGAAATCCTACTAGCTGGCTATTAAGTGCCAGAATACCTTTAAAAATCAAGCCACTGGTTAGTCCTGGCCTGAGGTTGTCTTTTAGCGTGTCTCCTTCCCAAGATAACTGCATGTTTTTGATATCATAAAATCAATTGCTCTCTTACCCCTATGCCCATATACCAACCTGAGTCTTGTGGTGCCTAATGCCTGAAAATCTTCAGCTGTGGCACAGTTTTCCTTTTGCAAATGTATGGCCTCGATCCCTGTCCAGGATTAATTTTCGTGTGGCAGATACATCATTACAGTGAATAATGTTGACTGCCTTTAATGTGAGGGGCGAAGAAAGAGTTTAATAAGGAGCAGGGGACCTCCAACCCCTGTGCAGACCATCCTAGAGATGATCATCTGAAGGCTGCTGTGTTAGAATCACTCTGTTGGCATTCCAGTATATGAAATTATCCTAAAACTAAAACAATAAAAGTGAAACACCTGGAAATTACGACGACTTTTGTTTCCCCACACTGTAATGACAGATATTTGTGGGTAGCAGGATATAATGTTTAAATCCTTGCAGCCCTCTTATCTGTCTGCAGAAAACATACAGTGCAATCCCTGTGGCATTCCCCTTGGCTTCAGCTAAGCAAAGTAACTCAGCGTGTCCTGAATGTAAAGTGTGGTTCCAGAAGGCCTGCTCATATGCTTAATGTTACACAACGCATGTGATTATCTTGTTAGGAAACAGAGAGAAATATTAATCTGGCAAGATTGCAGACGCAAATGTATTTTCTTCACATGCAACCTGTATGTAACCAGCACTAAACCAAAGCCAGTGCTAAACCATGTCGCAAAGGCTTCCCCATTTTGTGCTGATCTGTTAGTTTCACAGAGATGCAAGATAGTGGGTTTTTTTTCCCCTGATAAAAATATTTGAGTTCTGAAGTGAAACTACAAAGTGAGCAGCTATTATTTGTTCTCTGTCAAGGACCTGTTTTCTTCATTAGCATTTGTCAGCTGGTAAATTATGCAGGTTTTTTTCTTCAGTCTCTCCTATTTTTTTAGCCAGCAGTAATTATGCTAGCTGATTCCCGTGTAGACTTGTTTTCAGCTGCATTGCTTACATGCCTTTTTAATAGACTGCAATTTTTGTTAAGTAAGTTATGTCAGATTAACTACTTCCGATAAGATGCCGTATTATACTTGGGTTTTGTTTTTCTCCCAGCTGGATGCACAGAATATGTCGCTGCTGACTTGCTTTCTCCTGCTTCCCCCTAGCTAAATGGCAATATGCCACTGCAGCAAAACTTCTGTTTCAGGATTCATTGGCTTTTTTTGTTGGCTAGTAATGAGGCTTTGAGGTAGCTTGCTGCTCCTGATTAGTGACAGGGCTCACAAAGAAAAGAGTAGTGCAAACCAGTCATTAACTCATAGTGAAAGCTTCAGCATTTAAGCTCATAAAGATGAAGAAAGACTCTTAAATCCTTTCCATTCAGATTGGACTGGTTTGGGTTTTTTTTTGGTGCTTGCCTTGGTGTGTGGAAATAACCAGTTGAAGTGTTGATTATAGAATTATAGAATCATAGAATAGTTAGGGTTGGAAAGGACCTTAAGATCATCTAGTTCCAACCCCCCTGCCATGGGCAG